>PRKT01001349.1:81175-95674 GCA_003671525.1 Saccostrea glomerata | reverse complement strand
ATCTCTAGGTTTTTACACCACTGTGACAGATAAAGAAAATGAAAGAGATTATCTTATAAGGGAAGTGAAGGTAACATATGTTTTATGTATTAATTACAGTATAAGTTCTTATACCATGTTTACTAACACAGTTACTGTTTAAATTAGACAAAGGAACAAGCGATCAATGCATATGGTATATTTGAAAACAATGTGGAAATTATGTTAATACAAGTATGTATTTGAATATTTGTATGGGTTAATTTACAGCCCACTATAAATGTGTTTGAGCACACAAAAGTTATGTGTATGCTTGACTCAGTTCCTTGTCCATGTTGTCCATGTTGTCTACCTCTTAATTTGTTCATATGATTAGACCATATTGTGTGTTTTAGAAATTCAAAATGACTCTTATATGTATGCCTGATCCTGAAACATAATTATACTACTTGAGTCACTTGGATTTTGTAACTTATTGCACTGTTGCAACCAGTGCTCAAGTCTGATTTAAATTAAATCTTCTTGAAATAAACAGGAGCTAGTGAGTAGTGAAGGTTTGATTTTATTTATTTAATCAGACTCCTTTCTTGTTCACCTTTCTAAAAATACTTCTTGTCCAATTCTTTTCAAATTTATTTGTACTTTTAGGAAACTAGAGCATAGCCTGAAATAGTAAATATAAGGATTCTGGTACCATAATGTACTGATAAGCAGATATAAATTTCTGACAAGTCAATGCAGTCTTCTAACAAGTGGACACAGAATTATGCCACCATAACATTATAATTTATATTATTAATTAATAAAATTTGAGGTCACTAAAATATTAATATAATAAATATATTAATGTAAATAAAACAATGAAAACAGATTGTCTTTTCCAGCCTGCCTTCTAGCCCTGTAGACTAACATGTACCTTATTTTGAAGGTCCAACAAACACACAATGAATTTGTCATTTTTAGTTTTCTGGTGGTGTTATTTATTGTTAAATTTTCAGTTGTTACATGTAGTTGATATGCATGACATTTTTATTTTATTTATACTTACAGGATTTTTCTTTTCCAATACTCTCTATACATATTAATGCAGAAGGTATAACTTGTTATTGTTACATTTTTCTTGAATTTTTTTGTTAAAGTGTCCATTTCAGCTGATGTAGACAAATTTCAATTTATAGATCTGAGTATAAAACTATTTTCTTTTACCGTAAATTATGTTTTTCATATCAGATTACTGTTTACTATCCAGGAGGAGAGAGGTCATCATTTGTTTAAGAGGAAAATCACAAACAAATATGCTGTGCAGTGTTTAGGGGACAAAATGTAGAAAAGTGCTTCATAGAAATAATAAGCAAATCAAATCCTGATGTCGTCAGAACAGCAGCATGCAAATTGGTTTCTACTGAGTGCAAATCTCTGTGTAAACGCGGATCAGATTCCATCTTACAACAAAAAAGTTATGAGGGATTTTTCAGCTTTACATGGGATTCCTTATATAAAGAAATTCAAGTAAGAGCACTGAACACACTAAGAATTGTCACAGCCATAGAAAGTGATATCCCTATTCACCCAACTGAAAAAAAAAATTGCATTTGATGAACTCTCTTGGTACCTGCTTCCACGGAAGAGATGATCAGATATCCTAAATGCAATATCAAGTTGGATTCCTTTTAGCCCAAGGTGGATGCAAAGTAAGGGTAAGTCAGCATTTCATTTTATTGCATGTGATAGTATGACAATATTTGTTGAAATATGTAGATTCAAAGAAAAATCACACAACACTTTAAAAAGTATGTTTAAGTGTAACTGAACCTTCTTAAATTGTTGCACCCCCTATATAGTGTAAATATTTACAATCATAATGGTTCTGTTTACAGGATATAGAAAGATTGGCAAAACTTGGACTATGCATGTCACCCAAATTTCTCTTCAATAAACTCTTTTCATGGGAAAAGAACATGGATGTTGCAGGAGTAAAAGCAAAACAACAATGGATTGAGAGTGGTGGTACTACTTGTACATATCAAATAATCGGTGACAACTGGGATAAGAACATAATACCTGGGTATCGAACTTCCCAAGACAAAAAAATATCCTTGCATCTGTTTAATGTTTTAGTGGTTATGGACAGAATCAGTTGTGAAGAAAAATATGCCTGAAACTATGTATTTGGAAGACTTTCCACTGCACAGGTCTATACCATCAGTAAATGAAAAAGAAATGCTGAGTGAGGAACTAACATTTATCATAGCTACCTCTGTGATTCAGAACATTAATCAGATGCAGATTGTTTTTGGAAAGATCTATCCAGTGCATTTAAACCATAAGAACAGTGAATATGCTGGATTAAAAACAACACAGGTCAATTTTAAGGAGTTCATTTATCAATGCTAATAGCTCACATCTATTGATTTCTTCCCCAAGGGAGTCCGACATAATCTTTAAATTAAAATTAGGATATTTAGTTAAACGGAGTAACACTGATATAAATTACGACATGTTATGTTATCATGTTAATTACAAATTGATTTGTGTACGCTGTAATGATTAATTGAGCATGCGCAATATAGTTTGTACCGATTACAAATGGCGTTCTGTTATTTATGAGCCCACACAGATTATCAGCCAGCATCCTTATCGCCGAACATATAACATGGTGTCAGAATAATACGCAGAAGTTTACGGACATTACACAGAATGGATCTGGCAGGAGTTCCACAGCCGCAGATGCAATTGGACGCTACAAACCCACTCGAAGCGTGGAAGAAATTCAAACAGCATGTCCAGCTCATTTTTGAAGGGCCTCTCGCAGAAAAAGAAGAGAAACAAAAGATTCGATACCTCCTCCTATGGGCGGGAGAAAAAGGACGAGATGTATACAACACCTGGACATTAACCGAAGCTCAAGGTAAATCGCTAGAAGCTCATTATAAAAAGTTCCAAGAATATGTACAACCAAAACAAAACCCGGTGTTCTCGAGGTACAAATTCAACAATGAAACACAAGGGGCACAACCTGTAGAACAATATATTACCCGGTAACGCTTACTTGCTAAAGACTGTGCATTTGAGGGAGCTGAAGACGACATGATTCGAGACTGTCTTGTATTTGTACTAACTCAGCAAAAGTTAGGGAGAAATTGATTAACGAGGGTGCACAGCTTACACTAAACAAAGCGATCCAGATAGCACAAAATTGTGAATATTCTCAACAGCAGCTGAAGACAATGGGTCCGCTTGTAACAGGAAGTTCCGACAATACAAGTACGCGAGATGTCAGTGCAGTGAATCGGGGCAGACCACATCTAAGGGGGCGAGGCAGAGCAAACGTGCATAATCGCAGATCGACAGCACCGTCGCGTGGGAGAAGCACACAGAGTAAAAGACAAGATGATCGTCGATGGCGAGACAATTCAAGCGCGCATCAGAACAGATGTCCGAACTGTGGTTTTGATCACAAGAGAGACGCGCGATGCCCTGCAAGAGGAAAACAGTGCAGCAAATGCAGGAAGTGGAACCATTTCTCTAAAGTGTGCAAAAGTGTTAGTGAAATTCGGGAATCCGAATATTGTGATGGTGATGAGTATGATGATATGTATGAAGCATTTGAAAATGTTGATGTCAATGATAATGTCAATGATGGTTATGATGGTTTCTTTATTGATTGTATTGCCAATTCATGTACCAGTGTTAAGAATAGTGAAGCATTTGCTGAATTGAATGTAATGCATGCAGATTCATGTAGCATTGTAAATTGTAAATTAGATACTGGATCACAAGTGAATGTCCTACCTCTAGATTTGTTTAAACGCATGAAAGCAAAATACCCTCTCCACCCAGCCCAAAATCTTGTAGGGTATGGGGGTTCCCCACTCAAGTCAATTGGGATATGTAGTCTAGATGTTGATTGTCAAGGTAAAAGGGTACAAACTATATTGCGCATGCTCAATTAATCATTACAGCGTACACAAATCAATTTGTAATAAACATGATAACATAACATCTCCCTTTTTTTCAAATGAAATTGAAGTAAATATAAACTAAGGATAAACATACAAATTAATGACAATATTGACATAATCAATGGCACATCATTGGGTTAACAATCAAGTTACAATCAGTTAAGAGTCTTCACAATTTCAATGTCTCTGTTTGACTAGAATGTCATTTGACTATTTGTCACACATGTAAATGATTGTCAAAGTAAAAGGGTACAAACAGACTTTCATATTATTGATACACAAGGGAGAAAAGCGCCACCTATCCTGGGACTACCCTTGTTTTTTTTTTTTTTTTTTCAATCTTTATTTTCAATTACAACTGAACTTGGGATAATATATCCTCAGATACTCCCGACTAATCCTCACCTATGGTGCCAGGGGCCCATTGGATTGGATAAATCATATCTTATATGTAGATATGTATATGTAATATGAATAAATATATATAAATATATAGATATAGAAATTATACATATATGATATGAATCGGAAAGATGAACTACCTTATAAATATAAAATTATGCAAATATTTGTTTTTACAACTAATAATAATAAATAAATAGATAAATAATTGAATAATAACAATTATGTCTCGCTGCCATGGGGAACATCTTCCACCTCACAGAGTCCATAATAATTACCCCCACATGGCAGCACTACTGAAGGACAGACCCCTTCAGATAGTCAGACTATAATTATCACAAAGCTATCGAAATATCATAGAACCATTTATATGTAAAGTTTACATTTAATTTTTTATAAATCTCATATTGATACATAAGGTTTGCCTTTACATAATACAAGATATCATTTATATTTTCTTCTCTGTTTTCATATCTTAGCTTCATTTTAATCTTATATATAAAGAAAGCTATGTATGATAATAAATAATTCAATGAAATAGTGGTTTTGTTTTCTTCATAGAAAAAACCATATACAATATTTTTCCATTTTATATTCAAATTCAGACGGTTTTCTATATTTTTCCAAATCAATTCTACATTTCTACAATCAAAAATTTGATGTTTTGTATCTTCAAGTGATTCACAAAAAGGACATTTATTCGATACATTTCTATTCCATTTGTGAACATTTTTGTTATTATTTAGTAGATTTTGTAAAAGCTTGTAATTAAATTCTGCTAATTGATTATCTTTTATTTTCGTAATTTTTGATTGATAGATGCGTGTTTTGTTTTCCTCAAAACTTAAGCCGAAGCTTCTCGACCAATATTTCTCGGAGTAAGGTTTTATAAAAGTTTTTTTTAGAAAAATGTCATATATTATTTTGCTACTTATCTGGTTTATCGGTAGTCTTTGTTTATTTTCTAACATAATCATCGTCTGATTTTTTATGTTTATATAAGCTCCCTTTGAAACATCATGATGTTTCTGTATAAGTTTTACAACTTTTTTAAAAATATTGTATTCACTGATTATGTTGGATTTGTTTACAAGAATATTTTGAAAATAATTGATATCATGGAAGTTTCCATTTCCGTCAAACAAGTCTTTAATATATAAGATCCCACTTTTGATCCAATTGGTGTAGAAAAGAATTTCATTATTAAATCGAACAAGGTTGTTCAACCATATAGGTAGAGACAATATTTCATTATCGGGTATCTCCCTTATATTGTGTTTTTTATATTTACAATCGTTCAATGTACTGAAAATTTCACAGTAGAAAATTGGTAATGACTTAAATATTTGTTTTATTTCACTTGTACTTGTTGTATTCGTCCTAATAAGATACTCTGGTGAAATGAATTTTCTCGCAACACAAGATATAAAGAAGGACTTTAAAGATGAAATTTTTTCGTTGAAAATTCGTGTAACCCATGCGACCTTGAGCGCTTTCAGTTTGCAATCAATGTCAACAATTCCTATCCCCCCTTCATTCTGTTTTCCGATTAGTGTATTTCTTTTTATCCGCTCTCTTTTTCCCCATAGAAAATTGAAGACTGTTTTCTTTATTTTCTTAATTGTTTCGTTTTTAGGATATTGCAAAATAGATGCACTATAGTATATTTGCGTTAATGCTAAAGTATTAATGACAGTACTTTTTCCAAAAATAGTTAACTTTCTGGTGTTCCACATTGTGAGTCATTTTTCTAATTTATCGACTTTTTCTGTCCAGTTTTTTTCATAGCACTGGTCAGAATCATGACCTATATATATTCCTAAGCATTTTACAGGTGCATTAGTAATATTCATTTCGTATATTTTATCATATCTGTTTTTCAAGGGCCCTAATAATATTCCTTCAGATTTATTTTTATTAAGTTGCATTCCTGATATCTTGCCGAATTGTTCAATTATATTTATAGCTTTTTCTATAGATTTTATATCTTGTAAAAAGAGCGATGTATCGTCTGCGTGTTGAAGGATTTTTATTTCTTTAGGCATAAATTCATTAGTAAAACCTTTTACTTCTGGAGAATTGTGTAATTTTATTGACATTATCTCTACAATAAATAAAAAAAGCAATGCTGAGATTGGACATCCTTGTCGAATTCCTTTCGTCATTTTACAGGTTCTAGACATCCATCCATTATTTTTTATACGAAATACGGGCTTTGTATAAAGAATTTTCATCCATTTTATGAATTGATCTCCAAAGTTGAATTTATCTAAAGTGCTGAACATAAAGTTCCATTCAACAGAATCAAAAGCTTTTTGAAAATCAAGAAGTAAGATTGCTCCTTCTTTTTGGTTCGCTTCACAGTATTCAAATATATCAAGTAAAAGTCTTGCATTTTCACCAATATATCTACCTTTGATGTATGCAGATTGATCTTTATTAATTAATTTGTCTATGACTTTATGAAGTCTGATCGCGAAAATGTGTGTTAATATTTTGTAATCACAGTTTGTTAAACTAATAGATCTATAGTTTCTGAGATCGTTCTTTGCTCCTTTTTTATGTATCAGAGAAATAATTGATAATTTTTGCGAAAAAGTCATTTCCTGCTTTTCAAATGTCTTATTTAGTGATTCATAAAAATATTTTTTAATATCGTTCCAAAATATTTTATAGAATTCGACGGGTAACCCATCAGAGCCAGGAGATTTGTTGTTTTTCATTTGTTTTATAGCCTGCGCACATTCAGAAATTGTGGGAAGTTCATCACACATCTCTCTTTCTTGATTAGTTAATTGAGGACATTCACAATCTTCTAAATACTCGTCTATGTTTTCTACTTGGACCTGTTTTGTTGAATATAGATTTTCATAAAAATTACAAAGTGACTCCATGATGTCTTCAGTTTTATTTAATAATTTATTTTCTTTTTTAATTTCATGTATCGTATTTGCCGATTGATTTTTTCTTTCTAATCTTAAAAAATATGATGTATTTTTTTCCCCATTTTCTATCCAGTTTGCTTTTGATCTGATAAATGCATCCTTAGTAGTTTTAGCATAGATTTCGTCTAATTCTGTTTCAAGAATTTTTTTTCCTTCTCATGTCCATTAAGTAGTGCGGAGACGTTTCAATGTTTTTTATTTCTTTTTCTATTTCTGTGATTCTTTGTTTTCTAGTAAGACTTTTTTGTTTTGAAAAATTAATTGAAAACTCTTTGACGATAGATTTAACCTTTTCCCATCTTACTTGATGATCTATTACATCTTCCAATTCTTGTTGTTTATTTTTCAATAATTCCCTTAACTCAGACGTATAATTTGGGTCAATTAGTAGCGAGGTATTTAGTTTCCAGTAACCTTGACCTCTTGCTTCTTTATTCATTGAAAGATTTAATCTAATCGAAAGATGATCTGAACTTCTATTACCTTGCGTATTAGGAGCCTTTCTAAGAAAAACTTTTGACAAATCTAACTCAAAAGTTTAAGACAAAAATACAAAATCTATTCTACTTTTTGGTATTCCGTTCCCGTCACACCAAGTGAATCCTTTTTTTTCTTTATTTTTTGTCTTCCATGTATCAATCAAATTTAAATAAGTTAGCATATCTTCTAAATGTTTTGAGCTTTTATCATTATTTGTTGTTTGTGTATTATGTCTGTCCTGTTTTTTAAGCACTGTATTAAAATCTCCTGCTAGCATTATGTTGTTTTCATTCATTGCTAACCTATAAATCCACGTTTTTAATTATTTGAAAAAATCTATTCTACTTTTATCATCGTTTGGTGCGTATACGTTTACAAGGGTGATGACTGAGTCATTTACTTTTATATTAACCAAAAGTTTACGGCCATCTAAAGATCTATGCACATTTATTATTTCAAAGTTAAATTTCTTATGAAAAAGAATAGATACGCCTCTGCTATGTGCAGAATCTGTATTTGAATGTATGGATGTGCCATACCATCTTGAATCATATTTAAAATTATTTTTTTCGCAAAAGTGCGTCTCTTGTAGAAAAATAATATCTATATTATTGTCATTAAACCATTGATATAATGTATTTCTCTTATCATAACCATTTAACCCTCTAACATTCAGGGTAATACACTTTATGTATTCCATATTGAAAAAAGTAGACAAAGAGAGAATGATTGCGCATTATTAGACATATAAGCATGCATAGCTAACTAAGAATTGTTATTTATTATGCGTAGCCGGGCGAGGTAGCCCAGATCTGGCCCTGTTTTTCGGTTTTTTCTTTATTTCCGTGGCTATGCGTCCAAGAATCTGTCCCAGAACATTTTTTCCGGGCCACGCTGTGGGTTTAGAACGCTTTGATTGATTAAGGTTGAGACCTGTTGCCCAAAAATCGTCGTAAGTTGTTTCGGCGAAGACGACATTTTTGGGTGAATTTTCAAGAGAGTCACGGAAATCCTCAACTTGTTCTGATTTTTTCGAAATAATTTCTTCCATTACTTCCACTTGTGTGGAAATCTAGGTATCGGATGCCGTGATTAGGTTGCCAATTCTTTTGGACTCAAGTGCCGACTCCGCAGCTCGGATTTTATCTGCAGCCATCAGATCTCCGGATCGGATAGCTTTTACACACTGGAAGGCTTGTTCAGCGGAATTGAATTTTTCGCCAAAGACAGAGAGTTGACACGGATAGAAATTTGACAACACGTTCTCTTCACCATGAAAGAGAATACAGTTATTCGGACATTTTTTCGAGTAGTTCGGACACTGCTCATCTCCCGGGGAATGTCCCGGCTGGAGACAAACTTTGCACTTGGAATCCTCCGTGCATTCATTGGTTGGGTGATCCGAACTCCAGCAAATGCGACATTTTCTTTTTGGAGGTTTTGGTTGACCAAAATGATAGATGCGGCACTGAATTCCTGCGCAGTAGCTCGTGCGGGGTAGGAATTTGTTATCTGCGAAAGGCTCTATGTAGATATATCTGTTGCCATTCAACACACCAGGCATTTTTTTGGTCACGGGATTTCTTATGTTTTCATATTGTAGATCGCTTTTTAGCCTTGCGCCTAGTTTAGTAAGCATTGCCAAAATTTCATTGTCATCTACAGAGAGAGGCACGCCAGACACAGTGACTTTGAGAACTCTATCTGCAGGGGATTTTGAGCCTGTTGTGTAAGGATTATGGTCATAGACATTGAAGTTTTGATTATTAATGTCAACCCCTTGCGCCAGCAATGTTTGTTTGCTTTGATCATCGATCAAATATATCTGCCAGAGGTCACGGTCGAGCTGTATGCATCGTACCATATCCCCGACGGACCGAATCACACTTTGCATAAGCTCAAAATCAGATATTCTTTTGTTTCTGTTCATTTGAATTTCACTGTTTTTTAGATAAACAGGTTTAGATAATGCTTCCATCTTGAGATTGGGACTACCCTCTTGTTTAAACCTGAAACTTGTAAAGTTGGTTGGTTCTGTAAGCGTCACACCTTCCCCAAAACCTCTTGATAAGGAAGCTGTTCTTACTGAGTACAACGATGTATTCAATGGTATAGGTCTATTCCCAGGGGAAGTTAAAATTGAGCTTGATCCTAATGTTCAACCAGTAATACACCCTCCGCGCAGAGTACCCCAGGTCATATCCACAAAACTGAAGGTCGAGTTGGATAAGATGGAAAGGGAAAAGGTCATTACTAAGGCCAAAGAACCCACTCAATGGGTCAATTCCCTTGTAATTGCAGAAAAGCCCAATGGGTCCTTAAGAATTTGTTTAGACCCCAGAGATCTAAATAAGGCTATACGTCGCCAACATTACCCTATGAAAACCCTTAACGATGTGCTTCCTCAGCTCTCTGAAGCACGATATTTCACAAAATTAGATGCTCGTAGTGGTTTCTGGACCCTCAAGTTGTCGGACGAGTCTAGCATGTTAACAACTTTTAACACCCCATACGGCAGATATAGGTTCCTTAGACTCCCATTTGGTCTTAAATCATCTCAGGACGAATTCCAACGTAAAATTGATGAATGCTTTGACGACCTACCTGGCCTTGTCGCAATAGTTGACGATGTTCTCGTCTATGGAAAGACTAAGGCAGAACATGACGCAAACTTGCATACTGTTCTCCAACGATGCAGGGAGAAAGGTATAAAGCTGAATTCCGAGAAACTATCTGTTGGTCAGATGGAAGTTGACTATTTTGGTCACATAATTTCAGCTCAAGGTCTAAAGCCCGACCCTAAAAAGGTCAAGGCCATTAGTGAAATGCAACCCCCCAAAAATAGAAGTGAACTGGAAACTGTGCTAGGTATGATCACCTATTTGTCTAAATTTGCGCCTAGCTTGTCTCAGGTAACCGCACCCATGAGGATGCTACTGTCATCAAAGACAGAATTTATATGGGATGCTGCCCAAGATGAAGCCTTTAACAAGGTCAAGGCTATTCTTACAAGGTCTCCTGGTCCTGTTCTTTCTTATTATAACCCAGACAAAGATATAGTTCTACAAGTAGACGCTTCAAAGCATGGTTTAGGTGCCACTCTACTGCAGGATGGTAAGCCTGTATGTTATGCATCAAAAGCCCTGACTCCTAGTGAAGTCAATTATGCCCAGATTGAAAAAGAGATGTATGCAATAGTATTTGGGTGTAGATATTTTCACCAATATATTAATGGTAAGGAGGTGACGGTTCAAACTGATCACAAACCTTTGGTCTCCATTATCCAGAAACCCATTCATTCGGCACCAGCAAGGTTGCAACGTATGATACTGCAACTCCAGAGATACTCACTTCACTTAACACATGTTCCTGGTAAGAAAATCCCGGTGGCAGACACTTTATCCAGAAAATACTTACCTGAAACCTTACCATCTCTTCTTTCAACTTGGGTTGAATAACGTATGTACTTATTAACTGTTTTTCATCATCATGTATTCTTTCATATCTTTTAAAGTCAAAAGATGACAGGCATTTTGCGTCAAGCAGTCATCCAACCTTTCACAGATAAAATATAATTCGAAATAAAAAGATCCCTAAAAAGAGTGTTATCTTTTCACAACACATATTTTCAATACACATTATTCCATTTTTCTTCTGGTATTATGTTTCTAAACAGCAATCAATTAAAGGATTTACTGAGGAACGGATGCAAAAATTTGTAGAAAAAAAGGAAATTATTTTAAACACAGAAACTTACAGAGAAAAGTCATTATAAATTTTCTACTCATTAACTTCAGGGCTGTGTTTCCTTATATTTTGAAATATGCAAGAAGACTTAAGTAATGTCATTTTGTCCTGTTCGTGCCAGTCAGAGAATTGGGGGACCAATGTTCGTGCCTTTCGTGGGTAACCCTGACCCACAAATGTACATCCCTGCGAATGCTTATACAAACATTTGTTTTATGATTCATTAAAGGTTTAAAAAACAGATTAGAACTTATTATCAACAAAATTACGTCCCAACGAACCATGAAATGTTTAACTACCCACGATCATTGATCCCCACGAAAAAAAATGATTCCGCAGTATCTAATCTAGCATTGAAAGACTTCAAACTCGAAGAAATTGAATATCTCTTATTGCTTAATCATCATTTGGATTGTACAGGACCAGGTTTTGCTATTAAGGATATATCTAGACATTTTTTTTGACAACTTTATTCGTGTAAGTGGAGTGAAATTACAATTATTATTTGAAATAAGCAGTTGATTTCAATATACAAAAGAAGTTTAGACAAATTCTGGGTTCGAGGGCAACATGCGTTTTGGTGGACCCAATTAAGAACCAAACTGTTGCCTTAGGCCATAACAATGTTACGTTTATGTTTGACGTACAGTTCTTACATATTTCTAGAGCCGTGGCCTATAGAAAAGACATATTTAAATATTGTTTTTAAAAAATCAATTTTAATGCAACTTATTAACCGTTACAATGAAGTGTTAAAACAAACTGTTTTTCTTTGATCCTTCAAGCGTCAAATCCGGCGAGGTTCTAGGAGATAATTGATAATTCAAGGTGAAGCCTTAGTAATGTAGTGCTCTACATTTTAGAATTGAAAGACAATAGAACTGATTGATCAAAGTTTCAGTTAGAGAGAATTTATTATGTTTGTATTTTTTAATTATCACAGATCACACTGTGTCGGAGAAAATTTTACTGTGTCATGGAGAAACCTGTACTGTTATAATTTCGCCGAAAATGCAGATTCTAAGAAAAGCAGATTAAGATATAGTTTTAGTTAATACCAATTTCCTTTCAGATGAATTTTAAAATTGAGATATATATTAATTATAATTTGGGGTGGAGGGTGTTGAATGGGGATCCCCCTCAATTATATGTTTTTCTTAGACTACCGACAGATAATCTACATTGATGATTTCCCAGCTTTCGAATGGACCTGCTTTAAAAAGGAGAACCAAATTCGCATTATGAAATCTTGCTGTTATCAAGTACTGTTTAATATCAAATCTCAAGTCCAATCAAATGAAATCACTCAGGAGTGATTGCAGTGTAAAGGACAGAATTAGGAGTAATTGTGGTGTGACAGACAGAATCTGGAGTGATAAGTGTAAAGGACAGAATCTGGAGTGATTGCAGTGTAACGGAAAGAATCTGGAGTGATTGCAGTGTATCAGATAGAATTTAGAGTGATTGCAGTGTAACGGACATCTTGGAGTGATTAAAGTGAAATGCACAGAATTTGGAGTGATTGCAGTGTAACAGACATAATCTGAAGTGATTTCAGTGTTAAGGTCAGACGATTTCCACTACGAAATTCCGGAATAATTCCAGAATTGGTTTGAATGTTAAGAAATTATTATGTCCCTTTATGCGCTTTTTTGTAATTGGAGGTAATTCTATTACTTTGTTTACATCATGGAGAAAGTTCGCGGGAAAGGTGGGAAATTTGTATCCGAAGGAACATTGAGAAGGATACGGGCATTAGAAGTAAACAAACAGCAAAAAAGCAAGGAGAGATACCTCCGCAGCCAAGTGAGTAAAATTTTGATTATGATTTCTTGTCTTCGATTCTCTTTCATATATGTTTCATACGGACGTATAAACGGCTTCATGTATATCCTTCATATTATTGTATAACTGTGCATTTCATTTATTAAAGGTCATGATGATGCAGGTCTTGTTCTGTCCGAGACTTCTCAATCCATCGATTTGCCAGAATATGTACCTTTTGAGCATGACTACTGTATGTCAGTGCCATCCAACATCGAGGAAGAGGAAATCGTGATAGGTTGTGAAGACACTGGTGATGATGTAACGATAAAGTGGAACGAAGGGAGAAGGGTTATTGAAATTCAGCATGTCATTGAAAAACTGATTGAAGGTTGTGAATTTTGTAGACAGCCTTTGAACTTCACAAATATTTGTGGTGAGATCAGATATGGACTGGCATCAATGTTACAAATAAAGTGTGTGAATTGTGATATGGTGGTATCAGTTCCAACAGGAAAGAGACACTCGCGTATAGACAGTGACCATCCATCAAGAGCATTTGATGTCAACACAAAACTGGCTCTTGGTAGGCATTGTATATAGATAATGAAATTTTATATGTACATGTACTACAAACAAAAATGTAGTGCAGTTTTATTCTGAGGACATTTTTATTTTTATTTGATATTTGAATGGTATACTAGTTGAACCACCAGATATATTATAAATTATAAATTACAAAAATTTAAATGTTATTATGTTGTAAAAAGAACAGTATATAAAATTGTTTATATTATAGGTATGCTTCATGCAGGCATTGGCCAGAAGAAAGTATCAATGCTATTAAGTGTACTTAATATTCCATCTGTGTGCCACAAAACCTTGAAGAAAACAGAGAGGGAAGTAGGAAAGGCATTAGAAGAAGTGGCCAAAAAGAGTTGTGACGATATGGCTGCGGCCGAGAAGGAATCATCAAGGTACCAAATTACTTTTGTAGTAACAGAAATATATTGAACATTTTTTAACCTGTGTACTGTGACAGGTATTTTTATCAAAAATTTTTTTTATAGTACATGTATTTGCAATGCTTATAATATAAATATGAAAATCAAGGTTACAAATACTAACATGAACTATGTTGTTTTACAGTACACCTAATGAGCTGTCTGTATCATTTGATGGCGGGTGGCAGAAAAGAGGATCAGGTAGATCCTATTCCA
>PRKT01001349.1:55835-70343 GCA_003671525.1 Saccostrea glomerata | reverse complement strand
ATTCCTATGTAAAACTTGGGTCGGCCATTTTGGCCCCACCTTTGCTCCGGGGGTCATGATTTGAACAAACTTAAATCTACACTTCCTGAGAATGATTCCACATGAGTTTCATCTTTCCTGGCCCAGCGGTTCTGGAGAAGAAGATTTTTTAAAGATTTTTCCTATATATTCCTATGTAAAACTTGGGTCGGCCATTTTGGCCCCACCCTTGCCCCGGGGGTCATGATTTGAACAAACTTGAATCTACACTACATAAGGATGCTTCCACATGAGTTTTTTATTTCCTGGCCCAGCGGTTCTGGAGAAGAAGATTTTTTAAAAATGCCATTAATTTTTAACAAATTCATGATTTTCTCCCCTTGGAAAAGGGCGTGGCCCTTCATTTGAACAAACTTGAATCCCCTTCACCCAAGGATACTTTGTGCCAAGTTTGGTTGAAATTGGCCCAGTGGTTCTTGAGAAGAAGATGAAAATGTGAAAAGTTTACGACAACAACGACAACGACAACAACGACGACAGACAACGGACAAATTTTGATCAGAAAAGCTCACTTGAGCCTTCGGCTCAGGTGAGCTAAAATAGAAAAGAGTTTATGGCTGCGAGGCCAGGAACCTGAGTTGATAGTTCTACTTACCTGCTACTTAGCCACACTGGCTCTGAATGAGTTGTTATCCCCGTTTGTTATAATGATGTCTTGAACATGACTTGTGTTTTTTTTTTCAGTGGAAGAAGTTTTAGCATTCTCTGGAATGTAGGTTTTTTTCCAAATTGTTTTCTTTTTGTCTGCAAAAAGGCCACTTATTTAAACTAATACGTATTCAATACACCAAATAATATCGTTTGGATCATACATTTTTTTCTGCAAAAGTTTTTTTTTCTTCACGTGGATTTTATTTTTTACTCCTCTTCATCTCAAATACACAACACACACAGCATGACTTAGTTAACCAACGTTCGAATAAATTAATTCAATTATTAATATTAATTAAAGAAAAAAGTAAAATTAAGTACAAAAATAATTCTTTACACAATTGATATTAAATTTCAATTGATATTAAAAATATTGTTGAGTTTGCCATTAAACTGAAAAGGTTCTATGATGCGTAAGAAATACCTTGTGTGAAACACAGCTTTCATGCATCAGTTTCATCCCCATATATAAACTGAGAAGTTGTCAGCACTTAATCTACATGTAAGTTGACTATGCCATGTCATTATTTAAGTATATGTACTTTTTTGTAAGAAATTCACATTTTCTAAGAGGCCGAATTTACCTCCTAACTAAATATCGTAAACTTTCATCACTTATTTTCATGAGGTCAATTTTTTGAGGTTTGAAAAAGGAACATTGTTTTTTAGGAATCGATTTCGAGGTTGAAGAAGTGTTAAGTAGTAATGTATATGAAATTTTATATTTCGAGGGGTTTCTCTATACTTCGAAAATAAAACGAGAATTAACCCCATTATATATACAAAAAAAAAAATTCAAATTATCATTCTATCTCTGCTTTGAGATCAAATTGGAATTATAATATACCGGTATTTCTATTCTTTACAAAATAAAAAAAGTACGTGGCCTTATTTGATAACGTGTTTTGTAGTGTTCAAATAACCTTTAAAGTTGCATAGACACGGATTTCAATTAAGTAAGTATATTCTCATATTTTCTGTAAAATACATGTATAACGACTTAATATATTGCAAAAGCATTTCACACGAAAATATATTAAAATCTTATTTCATCTTAAAGTTATTAAAACTTAAAATTTTTGGACGAATTGATTGACCCATCCTTGCACTTTAACGAATTTTCATTTTATTCTAAATGCATGTACGTAAGAAAATTGGCAATCTTGTTGTGCATTAATGAGAAATATTAAATCTTTAATTATTTTCGTGATATTATACAGAAAATATTACCTTCAAATCTGTGTCTATGCACTCTTATAATTAAGATTGAGGGTCGCTGAGGAAGTAAATACAAGGATCCCGAACTGTGTTTTTGAACCAAATGAAATAAATTTCAGCATCACAGAACAGTAAAACGAAACGTTTGTTGATATCGAAAGATAACGAGGATATCACAACTAATAAAAATTTCGGTGTACGGATCATTTTACACTTACGCTAATGCAGTTCTGAAAAGCTATTGAACTTTTCCGTTAAAACGTTTTACTATACTGTTGTTCAGAGAAACATGCGATACAGTGACGTCTTAATTCGGCTACAGCGACGTTAGAAAAACAAGATGTGTTTGTGAAATACCGATGCCCCCGTATGGGAACATAGCAAAGATTAAACGTTTCTTAAATGCAAATTTAATTGATTGATATCAAAAGTAGGGTATCTCACTGGAAAACAATTGTGAAATTTGCAAGTAGGCCAATGTTAAAGTTTTTTCAATAAGTACAAAAATCTCGAAAAGTCAAGGTCAAAAGGTCAAGGTAATTGGTATTCAATGAAAGGTCTTTCCACATAGAATACTTATGTAGAGTATGGAAGCCTCAACCCTAACCGTTCAAGAGTAATGGCCAAGGTTAATTTCTTTTCAAAGTAGGTCAAACTCCAAGGTCAAGGTCAAAGTTTTTGTCATCAAATGAAAGGTCTTGTCATAAGGATTACATATATTAAGTATCAAAGCACTAGCCCTAAACTTTTAAAAGTTATGGTTACATATTGCTTTTTTAAAGTAGGTCAAACTCAAAAGTCAAGGTCAAAGGGTCAAAGTGCTTGGTGTCAAATGAAAGGACTTTTCACGAGAATTAAATATACACGTGTATGAAGTATGAAAGCCCTATCACTTATCGTTCAAAAGGTATGGCCAAGGTTAAAGTTTTTTCACAGGTACGGAAATCTACAAGCTCAAGTTCAAAGGGTCAAGGTTGTTGGTTTCCAATGAAAGGTATTTCAACAAATAATAAATACATAAAGTAAAAATGTCCTGGTATTTACTGTTCAAAAGATACGGCCAAAGTAAAATTTTAAAATTTCCATGTAAAAGTGGGTCAAACTCCAAGGTCAAGGTCAAAAGGTCAAATTTGGTGGTACCCAAAGAAAGGTCTTGTCCCAAGGAATACACATGCCAAATATGAAAGTCATAACTCCACTAAATCAAAAGTTATGAGCAAGGTTAAAGTTTTTGCGGACATACAGACAAACAGAGAGACAGACAGACAGACAGACGGACACGACAAAAACTATATACCCCCTAAAACTTCGTTTACGGGGGCATAAAAATGCAACGATATAGGGAAACGAGAAATTCAAACATTTATTATATCTTGATGCTTTCAAACATGTTAAATGTAAATATAAGGGATTTCCGAATGACAGGAAGATGGTTTTATCCTCCTTAGTTTTAAATATTAATTTAAGATATTTAAATGCCTTTATAATGTTTAAAAAAAAAATTAGTAATTGCGTATATCACATTTAAAAGTGAATGCCTCTCGCTGAAGTCAATTTAGATCATTATCGCCTTGCAACGAATTAGGAGGGCGTATTGCAAGGGTAAGGCAGTCGTGTATGTTCGTTCGTGAATGAGTGATTTAGTGCAGTACGATACGGAAGATGAGTAATTTTCATCGGGGTCGATGTCAAAAGCTGTTTTGATTTAAAGATTGTTCTTTGCAAGGCGATGCCGGTCTTCGCGCAACACGTATATCAGAATATTTACTTTTTTTTTATTCCATTCGTAAAGAATAGAAACAAGAACTTTTACATATAGTGCACTTCAAAGTGTCTTTAAGTCCATAATTGTGAATTAAATCGTCTTAAAAGGAGTATATAAACTGTTTATTCACTTATAAAAGAACGATTTTATCTGTTGATCGACTGAATTGGCGCGGTTGATATTGACATTTAATACCACCACATAGCTTTAGATTTTTTAAATTTGTCGTTTAATTTGTTTCTTAATTAACGATTCAAAGATAAATATATATTTTACGTGCGTCATAAAAAAGACATTCTTTAATCCGTGACATTAGGACTAAAGGCGAATTCTTAAACTTGAAGGCATGGGAAAAAGGTAAAAAAAAAATTATTCAGAAAATAGAAAATGAATCCAAATTATTTACAATATGCAATTTTATCAATTAATCATTTTAAGTTTCGTATTGAAAGAACAATTGTAATGATTGATAGATTAGTTGTAATTTGCTTTACTTCAGATTCGAGAATTTTAAACTCAAGTATATATATCACCATTTATCAGTGAAGGGCTTTGTTACAACGCACTTAGAAAAAATACGCACTTTGAAAAAAAAAATCAAAGTGCGTTAAATTTTGGACCAAATCAACGCACTTTAAAAAAATTTTCTTTTCAAAGTGCGTTAATATCGACCATATTAACGCACTTTGAAAAAAAATATGTATGGCTTGGTCAATATTCTTGCAATTCTTAGGTATGATAAATAATTGAACCTGTTTGATAACTCTTTAGTGATGAGGTCACTTAAGGATATTAAAGTGAGCGATTTTGATATTTTCATATTTTATAATTCTTTCTCTTTTAAATATTTTACTGTACTTAATTTCTCCTGTTTGCATGCATTTTATGTAAACTAAAACTTATTGAAAGTTTTCAACGTCATGCCAGTTATGTAAATACATGTACATATATTTGGGTGTAGCACAGGCATCGGTACCGGAAAGGGGGGGGGGCTTAGGCACACAGATGTTTTGCAAAGATATATTTATTTAAAATATAGGCATTGAAAAAAGGAACTTACCTTGGGGGTTAGAGTCCACTTTCAATTTGCTACCGACGGCTATGTACAATGTATAAGAAGCAAGCAAATTCAAAGAATTGTGGTCCCCCGCTTTCGGTGTCTTTGTGGGTTAGATGTTATTTTTATGACATATTGTGTCTAATATGAACACCCTATCATATGTAATTTATGTAGAAATTATCATTGAAGTTGAGTTTTTAGAAGGATGAAAACCCTAATCCTGACATTTAAAAACTTATGGCCAAAGTTAAAGTTTTTTAAAAGTATATCCAATGAAAGGTCTTCTGACAAGGATAACATATGTGAAGTATGAAAGTCCTAGTCATTACTGTTCAAAAGTTATGGTCAAGGTTAAAGTTTTTTCATAAGAACGTTAATCTTTAAAGTCAAGGTAAAAAGGTCAAAGTTGTTGATATCCAATTAAAGGTCCTGCCAAATAGTTAGCAATGCCCAAGCAAGGGGGAGATAACTTTCCAGATTTCCTCAGCCTCGTTTTGATTCCGTATCAGAAAAGAGCTTGAAAAGTACGGCTTAATACACTACTTTCCCTCGTGTTTTCAAACGTTTTGATGACCTTTCTATGAAGTTTGAGATGCCCCCTAGCATTACCAACCCTCAATGTTTGAAGTATGGTGCGATTAGTCGTTTTAAAAATAGATTGAAAAATTAAAAAAATCTCTAATTTTCATATACGGACGAGTAATGTGTCAAAACATGCAAAAACAACTTCCTCTGATATACCACTACAAATGCATATCATTTAAAGGCAAGTATTCAACCGTTCTTGTTCGCCAAACGAATTTTCTAAGGCCTGCTAGAGCAAATTCGGATTGTAGCAGCCAGCCAACACGTGTGCAGAAAAATGTACACAATGTGAATTGAAATCTGATGTTGTGTTTACTTCGTTGTCAAGCTAATACAATGTTATATTCTTGTTTTTGAAATATGCTGAAGCATTTTAATAATGAAATTTCGTTCAAAGGCTAATTCGTGCGCGAAAACTAATAGGGTTCATCTCAAAGTGAACAAGAATAAATTTGAAGATTGACTTACTTTGGTGAAGAAAACAGTGAAAGTCAAATAAAAACTTCATTTATAATCATACTTTGATTTTATTGATAAATTTATTTCATTAAATGACAACACAGCATACGTATAATGAGACATAAGCTATTCTGTATAAATAAGGAAAACAAAGGAAGACAACTCTTGCATTTCACATTCTGTGTCATATTTTCTTCTGTGTCTCAACAGTGGCACGAGAAAATTATGAAATTTCAGATAAAATTAACAAACTGGTACCTATGTTATATTCTGAAATTGTTTTGATCTAGTATTCCTGCATTATCTGCTTTTAATCTGCTGATGTACACTTTCCAATCATTTTCCTCGGAAAGATGGATAACTCTGTAAGAATTCTGCATTTTTTAAACATTCATAAAAAGCTCAATTTATACCCGATTTAAGAAAGTTAGATATCATGTGAACTTGGGCTTCAAGGTCATCTGATATAGATGGTAAGGTATCAGGTAAGTATTTTCTGGACAAAGTGTCTGCCACCGGGATTTTCTTACCAGGGACATGTGTTAAGTGAAGTGAGTATCTCTGGAGTTGCAGTATCATACGTTGCAACTTTGCTGGTGCCGAATGAATGGGTTTCTGGATAATAGAGACCAAAGGTTTGTGATCGGTTTCAACCGTCACCTCCTTACCATAAATGTATTGGTGAAAATATCGACACCCAAATACTATTGCGTACATCTCTTTTTCAATCTGGGCATAATTGACTTCACTAGGAGTCAGGGCTTTTGATGCATAACATACAGGCTTACCATCCTGCAACAGAGTGGCACCTAAACCATGCTTAGAAGCGTCTACTTGTAGAACTATATCTTTGTCTGGGTTATAATAAGAAAGAAGAGGACCAGGAGATCTTGTAAGAATAGCCTTGACCTTGTTAAAGGCTTCATCTTGGGCAGCATCCCATATAAATTCTGACTTGGATGACAGTAACATCCTCATGGGTGCGGTCACCTGTGACAAGCTAGGGGCAAATTTAGACAAATATGTAATCATACCTAGCACGGTTTCCAGTTCACCTCTATTTTTGGGGGGTTGCATTTCACTAATGGCCTTGACCTTTTTAGGGTCGGGCTTTAGACCTTGAGCTGAAATTATGTTCCCAAAATAGTCAACTTCCGTCTGACCAACAGAGAGTTTCTCAGAATTCAGCTTATACCTTTCTCCCTGCATCGTTGGAGAACAGTATGCAAGTTTGCGTCTTGTTCTGTCTTAGTTCTTCCATAGACGAGAACATCATCAACTACTGCGACAAGGCCAGGTAGGTCGTCAAAGCATTCATCAATTTTACGTTGGAATTCGTCCTGAGACGATTTAAGACCAAACGGGAGTCTAAGGAACCTATATCTACTGTACGGGGTGTTGAAAGTTGTTAACATGCTAGACTCGTCCGACAATTTGAGGGTCCAGTAACCACTACGAGCATCTAACTTTGTGAAATATCGTGCTTCAGAGAGCTGAGGAAGCACATCATTAAGAGTTTTCATAGGGTAATGTGGGCGACGTATAGCCTTATTTAGATCTCTGGGGTCTAAACAAATTCTTCGGGACCCATTGGGCTTTTCTGCAATTACAAGGGAATTGACCCATTGAGTGGGTTCTTTGACCTTGGTGATGACCTTTTCCCTTTCCATCTTATCCAGCTCGACCTTCAGTTTTTTTAATATAACCTGGGGTACTCTACGCGGAGGGTGTATTACTGGTTGAACATTGGTATCAAGCTCAATTTTAACTTCCCCTGGGAATAGACCTATACCATTGAATACATCGTTGTACTCGGTGAGTACAGCTTCCTTGTCAAGAGGCTTGGGGGAAGGTGTGATGCTTACAGAACCAACCAGCTTTACAAGTTTCAGGTTTAAACAAGAGGGTAATCCCAAGATAGGTGGAGCTTTTCTCCCTTGTGTATCAATAATATGAAAGTCTGTTTGTACCCCTTTACCTTGACAATCAACATCTAGACTACATACCCCTATTGACTTGAGCGGGGAACCCCCATACCCTACAAGATTTTGGGCTGGGTGGAGAGGGTATTTTGCTTTCATGCGTTTAAACACATCTAGAGGTAGGACACTTGTGACCCAGTATCTAATTTACAATTTACAATGCTACATGAATCTGCATGCATTACATTCAATTCAGCAAATGCTTCACTATTCTGAACACTGGTACATGAGTTGGCAATACAATCAATAAAGAAACCATCATAATCATCATTGACATTATCATTGACATCAACATTTTCAAATGCTTCATACATATCATCATACTCAACACCATCACAATATTCGGATTCCCGAATTTCACTAACACTTTTGCACACTTTAGAAAAATGGTTCCACTTCCTGCATTTGCTGCACTGTTTTCCTCTTGCAGGGCATCGCGTGTCTCTCTTGTGATCAAAACCACAGTTCGGACACCTGCTCTGATGCGCGTTTGAACTGTCTCGCCATCGATGATCATCTTGTCTTTTACTCTGTGTGCTTCTCCCACGCGACGGTGCTGTCGATATGCGATGAGGCACGTTTGCTCTGCCTCGTCCCCTTAGATGTGGTCTGCCCCGATTCACTGCACTGACATCTCGCGTACTTGTATTGTCGGAACTTCCTGTTACAAGCGGCCCCATTGTCTTCAGCTGCTGTTGAGAATATTCACAATTTTGTGCTATCTGGATCGCTTTGTTTAGTGTAAGCTGTGCACCCTCGTTAATCAGTTTCTCCCTAACTTTTGCTGAGTTAGTACCAAATACAAGACGGTCTCGAATCATGTCGTCTTCAGCTCCCTCGAATGCACAGTCTTTAGCGAGTAAGCGTAACCGGGTAATATATTGTTCTACAGGTTGTGCCCCTTGTGTTTCGTTGTTGAATTTGTACCTCGAAAACACCGGGTTTCGTTTTGGTTGTACATATTCTTGTAACTTTTTATAATGAGCTTCTAGCTATTAACCTTGAGCTTCGGTTAATGTCCAAGTGTTGTATACATCTCTTCCTTTTTCTCCCGCCCATAGTAGGAGGTATCGAATCTTTTGTTTCTCGTCTTTTTCTGCGAGAGGCCCTTCGAAAATGAGCTGGACATGCTGCTTGAATTTCTTCCACGCTTCGAGTGGGTTTGAAGCGTCCCATTGCATCTGCGGCTGTGGAACTCCTGCCAGATCCATTCTGTGTAATGTCCGTAAACTTCTGCGTATTAATCTGACACCATGTTATATGTTCAGCGTTAAAGATGCTGGGTGATATTCAGTGTGGGCTCATAAATAATAGAACGCCATTTGTAATTGTTACAGAACTGTATTGCGCATGCTCAGCTAATCATTACATCGTTCACAAATCAATTCGTAATAAACATGATAACATAACACTACTGTTTACTTCAGTGGAATAAATACACTCCGACTAAATGTGTATTTTTAATTATATCCATCTTTTTAAATGTTTACAATGCATGATTTCATAACAGATATTATAGATTTATATAACAGGTGTACGTAAGAGATCGGATGGCAGATCACTCCACTTGCAGACCCCCCCCCCCCCAACGGAATAAAGTTAGGACATATTTTAAACCCACAAAAGTATTGCTTAAATGGTTTATCACTCCTCATGCAGATATCAGGCAAGCTTTTTAAAAAGCTGTTACTTATACTGCTTTGTAAATGATATTTTTTTAACATTAGAAGACGTCAATAGCTCTAAAACATTTGGGTCGTACTTTAATTATTGATGAAAGATAACTCCCCATAGGTTTAAGCATTTATAACAACGCCTGTATTAAATCAATAAACTGTTGTTCATTTGAAAGAAAATCTGATGGGTAATATTCCAAAATAATACTAATACTTTATATCGCGACTACCAATGAGTACCTTGCAGTTATCTAACTTACTACCGCTCTTTTGCGGGGGAGTCGAGAAAAGTCTAAATTTCTGGGGGCAAATGACATTGTTTACAGTAGTGACAATCGAATGATTCGAACAATTTAATGCCGAAATCAGGATGTTTTGCCAGATATAGAACTCAAAATAGTAGATTGTCAAACAAGGAGAGTTTAGAATATTTTATCTGCATAAAAATGTGACGATTTTCAATGAAAATTTAACGAGAAGAGTCTGCTTAATTAAAAATATCGTTAAAAATGTGACAATTTAGGATTGACTCCTCTCAAAAATATATTAGGCTGGTTCAGCGATTGTTTAGCGAGGTATTCCACCAGGATTTTTTACTTATCTGTCCTTATAAATGCTACAATGATCGATCTTGCATTGTATTGAAAAGCACATTGCCCCCACCCAACAGACGATTCCTACCTCCTTCGCGAAAGAGTTCCGCTAAGTTAAGTAATCGCGATATCAAGTATTGATAATTGATCACATACCGACTTCATGTTATACCCCAATGAAACTCTAAAAGAAGGATATGGAGATAACGAACAGTATTCAATCTCAAAATCCATTAAACAATATACAAAATAAGAGCAGAGCAAACACGGACCTCCGAAACATCAGAGGTGGGATCAGGTGCCATGGAGGAGTGAGCATCCCCTGCTGACCGGTCACACCCGCCGTGTGCTCGTTGTCATGATCAGGAAACAACGGAAAAAATCCGTCGTCAATTCATTGTATAAATAATGGACTAACAATTGGTATGAAAAACGTCAGTCAGCATTTGACTCAATGATAAATTGTATTTGCTGACAAGGTCATTGTATCGACCAAAAAAATAATATATAAGATTTGATCACATACCGTCTTCATGTCATAACCCATTGAAACTTTAAACAAGAGATGTTTGTTAAACACTTAAACCCCCCTCCCCCCAAATGGAATTTTTGCAAGTCCAAAAGGGCAAAAATGGAGCAATCGTACCCAAAATAGAACATGAACTTGCTATTCATCTGATAAATCTGTACACTAAATTTCATTTCAGTATATGCTACAGTTGCGAAGAAAAGTAACGGAAACTGCAAACAATCGGAATTTTCCCTAAGTCCAAGGGGCATAACTCTGTTAAAAATGGTGCGATTGTACCCAAAAGAGAACTTGATCTAGATATTTTCTGATATATCTGTATCAGCAAAGCAACATGCCCTCCCTTCTTCGAAAAAAATGATATTTTATTTCTTATATTTATATTTTACGTTACGTATTAAAAAGAAATATAGGCATCATTAAGCCAAGAAAGATATCTTTAAAAAAAACCAAAAATCCCTGTGGGCAATGCATGTCATCTTTACATTTTTAAACATTTCACTGAAAATTAAAGTCTTAATCAAGTTTCTGACAAAATATAGAAAATGTAAAAGTTAATTATATCATCATTATTGGCAATGTGTCAATCAAACAAAAAATTTTGAAATTTTAATATCTTTTATATGAAATGGGATTTTTAATTAATTTTTGTGTGAAATGCTATTAAAATATGTAAGTCGTAATACTATAGAGAAAATAATAACTTCAAATCTGTGTCAAAGTACCTTTAAGAGGAGACCTTACTTTCGGTATCCACATAATTGATTTGTATTTGAGAAAGTTTAACCTTCGCTTTAAGTTGCATTACAGGGGCATCAGTGTTTCAAAAATACATCTCATTCAATTCATTTTGAGGTTCCTTCTCGAATTCGGTCAAGAAATGACAGGGAATATTTGTACTTCGCACAATTCTTGCACCACATATAAATTTGAAATGATGAAGAATCCTGACTTCGATATGGCAGAAATTTACAGTATCAGCTTTTCATTGAAATTGGACTGAAAAGTCCGAAATTATGATCCGAGGGAAAATAAAACTATGAAATATGGAGATAACAAACAGAAAGGGAAATGCTGTAAACATTTAATTCGCCCGAGATCTTGCAAGATGGAACAAATCGAAAAAAAATATGATTGCGCCCATGACAAAAGGGCCTTATGGCATTTTTGCTAAAACAGAGAAATAACGTCACAAAGATGTGACGTTGCAGACGGTGAACTTCGACGCAGATTTTATTTTAACCACGTGTTTTGACGTTTGACGCATCCAGAGTTTCTATCGCTGTTTCCAACAAGTGGAATTCATTTTCATTTATAAATCAATTTAATTAATGTCTGAATCTTTCAATCCACTGATTTTAATAGATATAAATAAAAACATTTAGAACTGGTTTGAATTCTTTACAAACATATCTATTATACGTCTCTGATACATGCAGTTTTCCGACATCATGCACCATGTACATGTATAAAAGCTGTCGACAAGGTGTTTATCTGATAGGATAATAAACCTGTGTACTCTAGAAAAATAAATTTTATTTACATATTAATACCAGACTTAGGATACATGTTAGACAGGGGTATATTGTTAAAATATTGCAAAGGAAAATTGCCTTCCTTTTTTTGAGATCCGCTCCACCACTCTCAATATACATCGCGATCGCGATCACATGAAAACATTGATTCATCGGTGCATACTGCTTAAACTTTTGTTAAATTGTTTATACTAATGTTGAAACTAAACATACATCTTCCACATCAGGCGCGTAGCATCGTTTTTGAAAGTGGGGGGGCCAACCTGAGCCCCCTGGCCCCCCCGGATACTACGCCCCTGCACATTGTTACAAATCAAGCAAAATGTATTAGAACAACAGTCAAGATATTTGTATTTTCTATAAATGAAAAATATAGGAGAGATAACTCTAATGTAAACAATCGATGTAAAAGGGGTACAAGAAAGGGACTTTTAACATTTCAGCGAATTTGCTCCTGGATTATAAAAGAGATCTTTTATTACCGAATAAAAACACTTTCAATTGACAGCATAATTTTAATATTTCTAAATAAAAAAAATAATGTTGTACTTTGGGAACAATTAGGTCCTGTTAATGTAGACAAGGAAAAACAAAGAAAAAAAGAAAACTGTAAAATTGATCGAAAAGACTTTCAAATTTTTTTTTCCCAAATCTCTGATCTACAGCTTTTTTTTTTTGCATGAAATAATTTAATAACGAATTTCATTTTTTAAAGAAAATAATATACATGTGTAGTATTTACCGTATCATGAATCATAATTAAATAAATTAAACTTTAAAAATGTTGTTTTGTCTTATTTTCTTGTTGCACAATGACACTTCAATCTAGAGAAATTAAAGCAAGCAAAAACATCCGAATAAAAAAAAAAATGTTCTAAATTAAATAGATGTGCATGGTCAAGTAAATCTGATGAGAGAGAGATGGAGAGAAAGAGAGAGAGGATGGAGGGTGGATAAAAATATTTATATTGAATCTATGTATCTAATACCGTATAAGTGGAAATTTTAGCGAGATGCAAATTTAGCGAATTGTTCTAAAAAATTGGTATTTTATTTTAGCGAGATGCAATTTTAGCGATTTTAAAATGTTCACGAAAGATGTCTTTGAAAGAAAACGCAATTAATCTTAAGCGATATTAAATTATAGCGATCTCAGCACCCTCACTAGAAATGCCAAAATTAAATACTCGCTAAAAATTCTCCTTATACGGTATTGAGAAATGTGAAACTCTATTGAAAAAGATAAGTTTTCAAATCAAACAAAATAATAAAATACTGTACTGTAAAATGAAAGTTTTTTTTAATTCTCTAAACCACATGTATGGCTGTTTATTTTCAAGATCTCCAAATTTGATATAAATGTAACTCTTTGGTACTTACGTGTTTTTTTTTTGTTTTTTTTTACACAGAGTTCAAATGTTTTAAGCATTATCTGCAAATTAATCCCTAAAGCCAGGAAGAACTTTGTCTTTCACAAAAGCTCGATCAGCAATGAATGTCTTTAACAGATCAATTATCATGCTAAAAACCTAATTCATCACTGGACTTAACTCATTGCTGTTAACAGTGTGGAATATATTGTTTAACCTCTTATCAAATTATGGATAAATATTATTACATATGCACATAATATTTTATTTGTTTGATTGATATAAGAAAATCCTTTTAAGCTCAGAATCGGGTTTTATTCTTACATGTAAATGCTGACAGAAAAAATTCGATGATGATAATATACGACGTAAAAGCGCAACAATATGCCAATATGCTTGCATTTTGTTTTATGTTGGCCACAGTGCAGGGGATGGGGGTAGGGTTTTCCGTTTATATTTCTGTAACATGTAAGGCTTTACAAGGCTTAGCATACCCAAGCTTCTGGCATGGGACCAGAATGGAGTTCAAACTCTGTAAAACTCACATCATAAAATTAAATTTAGAAAACAAAATCATTAGAATGAAGGGAATTTTTTGCAATTCAGTCATAAAAAAATATGAATTTTCTAAGATGCTTACATCCCTACAAAAATCTGTCATTTCAAAACTCAGCCAGTTCAGATACAATTGTCAGGAAATATATTATACAAAACAGTCATATTTAACCGACTGTATATTTAGGCATGAACAATTACCGGTATATGTTAATAATTTTTAACCCACACCTACCCCAACAAAAGCTATACATTAAACTGCATGATTCATTTTCAGTGGACCTTCAGATATCCGGACCCCAGATATTCTGATGCTTCAGTATCCGGACGACTTTTCATTAGAACGAAATTTGTAAATGTAATTTTGTCTTGTTTAATTGGTGATTCAGGTATCCGGATGCTTCACATATCCGAACAAATTGACTGGGAACCAAAGCGTCCGGATAAATGATGCTCCACTGTATATTGATTTGTCTACTGGATGTTTTTTT
>PRKT01001349.1:42752-54131 GCA_003671525.1 Saccostrea glomerata | reverse complement strand
AGGTAGTGTAGATTCAAGTTTGTTCAAATCATGACCCCCGGGGGTAGGGCGGGGCCAAAATGGCCGACCAAGGTTTTACATATAGATATATAGGGAAATTCTTTAAAAATCTTCTTCACAAGAATGACAAAGCCATTATTCATCATATTTATATGGAAGCATGTTCAGGTAGTGTAGATTCAATTTTGTTCAAATCATGACCCCCGGGGGTAGGGCGGGGCCAAAATGGCCGACCAAATTTTTACATAGAAATATATAGGAAAATTCTTTAAAAATCTTCTTCTCAATCATTTTCTAAAAAATAGCAAATCCAAGATAGGTCATGGGACTACTTTTGGATTTAAACTTTACAATAAAAAGCCATTTTATACTAGTCCTACCCTTGGTGCTCAGGAGAGCGATGTGGCCCATGGGCCTCTTGTCTAAGGTGTCATTATATACATGATTAACAAGACTGAATTTAATCAATTTATAACAATTCGGTTCCAGGCTCATGGTGCTCATGATCGCTGTGCGATTTTGATAATGGCAATGCTCAGAAACAAAGGTACAAATATAAAATGAATATTATCCAGTATTATTTCAAACTTTAATAAAAAAAGTGTAATTACATGTTGTAGGGTTAATGGTACTGGGTGTAGGAGAGACACCCCGCCTGTGCACCTAAAACTTTGGAAGTAAAAAAAATTATTTTAATTGGATCGTGTTCACAAGAATTGTAAGTTTCTGCCATTTAGATTTTTAACCCCCCCCCCCCCCTCACCAACACACACATAATCCCACCAATGTTAATCCAGGGTCTATCTATTGTGTAAATGTGTGCGGGTTATAATTCATTCCTTTGTTTATAAAATTTTTCATCTTTTTGATCGGTAAATATTAAAATATTTTTACTGTTAGACTGAAAAATATTTCGTGTATCCTTTATAATTTTCAAACAGCAGTGTCATTTTTTGCCCTTTGCAAACATACAACCTTAAAAATGCAGTGAATTAACTGAATTGCCGTTTTATTTACTGTCTATTGTATATATCGTAATAACATGTCACCACGCTTCACAATTTTTTGTCTTTATATGAAATTTAGAAGAAAAAAAAAAACAATCTAATAAATTTTCACTTCATTTAGGTAGCGTTTTGTTGCTCTAGATATATTTTTTAAAATTAATTTTTAACATATATTGTAACTTAAGACAAATCGTTTTATGCTCTTCCTATCGAGAGCAATGTTTTAAATTAAGATAATTTTCTAATAAATTCTACAGGCTTATCAAATGACTCTTGCTTGGATTACTAGATGTAAATATTTTGTTTGAGAAAATAATTCTTTAAAACTAACTGAATGGATGTCGCCCGCTGTTCAGGTCTCCCCCTGGTGTCATAGAAAAGTGAAATGTAAAACACTCACTCATAATACTATACACAACTAATGAATCGATAATATATATAGCTATTGAATAATTATTAATTATGAAAAGGGACAATGAGATGAAGATAATGTGAATGGGTAAATATAAATATTACACAACTATAAATTACCAAAGTAAAATTACAGAAGAAAATCATTTTACGTTCACTCTGAAAACGTTTGACGTTGAAAAACATGACGTCATTATGAACCTCTTGAAGTATCTTTGATAAAAATGAAGAAAAAACCTACTTAGAGTAGAGATAGGACCATAAAATTTCATATTTGACAACTTCTAACCTTACTCTATCAAAATCGTTGAAAAAGTCAAAATGCATAAAAATTGCCATAAGGGCCCTTTTCCCATGGGCGCAATCATATCGGAGCAAAGATTTTAAAGTACATAGTATTATTTCCTTTTCAATCCAATTAATACCTATCAAATTTCTTCTTATAGCTTTTCATAGTAGACGACTTCAATTGTTCAAAAATGTCTACAGGACCAGAAGAAAATAAAAGTAGCAAGGTGAGGTTTATTGATTGTATGTTGATTGATTGTATGTTGTTTAACATCCCTCTCGAGAATTTTTCACTCATATGGAGACACCACCACTTGCCGTTGGAGGGCTACAAATTTTGTCCTCTACTCGGCACTCAGGGCCTTTGAGCAGTGAGGGATCTTTTCCGTGCAAGCACATACTGCGACACGGGGCCTCGGTTTTTACGGTCTCATCCGAAGGACCGGCCTCCACGTCCCACAGTGGGATCCGAACCCGCGACGTTAGGGTTGACTCCTTACTTCGCGACTCTAGAGCAGACGCTCTAACTACAGCGCCAAGCGGGCGACGAGGTTTATTGAAAGTAAAGATATCAAAGACACTGACAGCAAATATAAAACTCATTAGAGAATTGGAGACTTTCAAGTGTTATAGCTCATAGGAAAAAAATCTTTAAATTGCAAGAATTATTTAACTCAATAATTTTTAAATGCAGAAAAAGAAACCATTGATGATTTTATGACTCTTTATCAGTTTAAAAATGAAATCTTTCTAATTTGAAGAAAGTATTTTTAAAAAAAATTATTTCTTGTAACGCAGTTAAAAGTCGGGTTAATTTATTTTTTTAAATTTATATTTATAGAATGTTTTTAAAATGTTAAATATCTCTTTAATACCATTATACATATATCATTCATTAAATATCAAAGATGGGCATCAAGCGACGTTCTGATCAGTAAAAAAAAAGAAAAATGATTTGAAGAATGTGTGACAATTAATTCATTCCAATGAAAGTTGGAAAGGAAGATGAAAAGAGCCTAAGTGTGACTTTACGGACCTTGCACTTTAAATATTCTTTTAGCTTAAGGATATCCGATCCTTAGCCAGGAAGGATAACTCCAAAAATTAATATTTAATTTGAAATGCATCAAAATGAAGCTTGAAAATGAAATTTTTCCATGCAACAATTGTCATTTTATTCATCTTTATAAGATGCAAGGTCTTTGGAAGTCATAGAAAAGGTCTTATAAAAGTTGACATTTGTACTCTATAAAAGGAGAGAAAATAATACAGTTTTAGAGAATTTAGATTTTCTGGAATCCAGACTTAGATACTAATGCTTATTAGCATGAAATGAGAAGTGATTCGTGGTTTCTTGCAATGATAACAAAAGCCTTTTACACTAAGTATTATAAAGTACATGACTAAAATAGAAGAGAAAAAAATAACAAATAAGTACGAGGGTTGATCCAAAAGTAATGTCACAGTGTTCATATCTTTTAAATCTTTTATATATTATGCGTCATATTATCAAATATGATATACCAAAAGATGCAAAAATATAAATCAAATTATTCAATAATGTTTAAATTTATTTATTTCATAGATGTTTAAAACATATAACATTGTGGGTGTCGCCGCGTCAAAACCGAACGTCACAAATTAAAGTGTACTTTTTTAAGCATAAAAAAGACAAACACATTAAAAAGCATCTTTTAAAAGCGCCTAAACGCAAAATACTCTAAAAGACAATCATTTACACCATTTCCTAGTCTTAAATTGAAAATCATATGACATCACTGCAATTTGTGATGAAAAACATCGTTGATTTATTCCGGTGCATTGAAAAAAGAATATGTCAAATTGGACAAAAAGCCCAAATAAACTGTAATGCATTTTCGCTTCAAAATCGAGAAATCGCCGGTAGAGACAGTTCCCTTGATTCACAAGACTTTCGGAGGATAAGAGACTTGTTTAGATGGTTTCAGCGATTTTGGGTGGGTGATAGTTCATTGAATGTTCAGCAAATGACAAGAAAACCGAAAGATGGGAGGGCGGACGGAAATGTGGAATGGTGTGTGACGTTGTCAAAAAGACAGACGGATAGATCGATATGTGAAATTTTAGGCTGGTCTTTTACTACTGTTCAATGAATTTTGTCAGAATTATTTATGAGAAGTGTAACTGTACGATGGGTACCAAGGGAAAGAAAGTGAAATTTGTGAACGTGTTCGTGGATACCAAATCTCAATTATTTTTTAATGAAACGAAGGGAAGCGTTTCAATGTACGGCGCGTATCCGTCATATGACGTTATTCAGGTGCGGCGACTACCATAATCGCATGTTGTATATAATCCGATATTTTGAAAAGTATAGATCATGTTGAATTGAAATTTTACGGTCTAATTTGAAATAAATTTATAACTTGCATCATTTGTAATTTTGTTGTTTTATGTCGACAGGTAGCGATTTTATCGAAGTTGTGACATTACTTTTGGATCAAGCCTCGTATAAAAATCATGACAATTTCTCTGAATGCCTGAATACTTATCGTTTTTAACCTAGAATATATTAGTTGATCAATTTGCAATTACAAAATGCATTTCTGATATTTCAATTCGCTTTTTCTGCAAAAGTGTTGGAGATTTGACAATTTCCCTACATAATATGATTAACTTTAATCTTAACTTAAAAGAAATACTGTGGATAAATTTACATAACTTTGTGGATTTAGAGATATTTTTATGAGTATTTTAGATTACTTAACTGCTAATTTTATAAACTTGAGGATCGGACTACCTTATGTTGTAGATCTCAAAGCTTTTTAACCCTAAAAAGTAAAAATATTTATTTTTCAAGAATACCCTTTTCACTTCATGTTGCACTTCTCTGAAAAGATATATTATCTTGCTGATACTTTTTTTAAAAATAGTATTTCTTTTGCAAGTCTGATATTGAAAATGCATGGAAAGAAATCAAAGAAAAAGTGGGATCCGTTCCTTCGATAGTTTTTTCAGTCATAGGGGATTCAGACAGTTTTGTTCCCCTACCGTGGGCAAAATCAGTGTTCCAAACAGCATTGATTGAGGCGGCTCAGAGAGGCGGAGGTAAATTTAATAAGATGTACACAATTACTAACCACGATAATCTAAAACGTTGCAAAAAGCACTTAATTTGGGGGTAGAAAAAAGGAAAACTTTACTCAAATACTAGTAGCAAGAAGTCTTACAGCTCTAAACATCGGCTCTTTCCTTGTCGCTGATATTGAATGATGATTAATTACTTGTGATGTTGCGGTCTAGCAATTCTTATGTTGGTCTAGCAGGCTGGTCAACGCTTAACTTAAGAACGATGTAACAAAGCATTTTTGTTGGATTTTTTATGAGTAATAAATATATACTGGAAAAATAAATAATGAAAGTCACTAAGAAACCAAGTTAGTTAACTGTGGTGAAAACAATATCTTCAAATTAGTTTTACTTTATGGACTTCGAGATTGAATACTGTTCGTTATCTTCATATCCTTCTTACGACTCCTGCTCCACGCGTCATCTACTATTCTCTATCTAAGCTAGTAATCAGAATAATTATTTTCTTTCAGTGTATAGAAAGATATTTATAAGAGTAGAACAAATATATATGTATTTTTTAGATAATTAATTTTAATCAAGAATTCTTTTCAACGAAATGATGTACGAGAAATTGAAAGTAAGACGTACTTGTGATATATTTTAGATACATGGATTCTCTATCGTGGTTATGACTGCGGTGTGTCTTCCATTGTCCGGAGCGCTTATCGGAAATACGAAGAGAGTCTAGACGTACCTATAGATGACAAAGACAGGCGCGTAAAGCTTGTAAGCCTAGCTGGAAAAACTCCACATCAAAGGTCGAATATGGTTAGTTTCTTTCTTATTCAAATGTTCTTTGAAATTCATGGAGATAACGAACAGTTTTCAAGCTCAAAAGCCCATTTAAGGACAGATAATACAAACAAAAAATGGATGCCTTGATTTGTATATATGTTTTGGCCTAATTTCATTGAAAATGATGCAAATAATAAATTTATAGAATATAAAGCAATTGTTAACTTTCCATGATGTTCAAAATTCTGCCTCTCTGAAACAATCCTTATATTAATCTATACAAATATTTTTTTTTACTTCAAATCCCAATTTAGTAAAAATCTGAATAAAAAAATAAAAACTAGACGGTGAAACCTTTTCATTTTAATCATTAAAACATGACTCAAGATGTTATTTTCATTTTTTGGGACAAAAGTATGTTTGTATCATCTGTCCTTAACAAAACCAAATAGAAACAGGGCAAAAACGGACCTTCAAAACATCAGAGATATGATCAGGTGCTTATGGAAGAGTGAGTATCCCTGCAGAGAATCCCATCAAAGCTTCCGTGTGCTTCTTGTCATCCGTCGACTATCTAGTGTATGAATAATGTCATTGTAATTAGTATCAAAAACTTCATTCCCAGACTTAATACTAAATTGTTTTGCTCATGTTGCTGACAAGATCGGAGAACTTTCAAAATGATGACAGTAAAAGAAGACTGCTGATATGATAGTTGCTGTTCTTTGAAGGAACTGGTGGAAAATGTTTCAAATAGAGGCGAAAAGTATACAGGTATTGCTGTTTTTGAGGTCAGTACGATGATTTAGTCACCGATGGATTACAAAGTTTGAGGAATACAAAATTTACAGAGCCCGAATTGGGAAGTGAAAATTGAAGACAACTTCGAAGTTGGCTAAAAATCAATGTACGAGGGGTGTTAGAAAAGTTCGCGGACAAGTTCTATTGTGAGCGCGCTATTTCCTCGAAACCGTTAAAACTTTCCAGATAAAATATTTACCTTTTTTCCAATAAATATACAAGAATTTGGTGCTCTCCGATGATTATTGGAAAATATACAGCTTTTTTATTTTGATAAAACTTGCTTCACGGAGCATGCTACATTTTGGCACGTTCACCACAAAGACTCTTTATCAAAATTAAAAATTGCACAATTGTAGCGCAAAGAGTTTTATGATATTTTACCTGCCGCTTAAGTATTCATGAAACGTCACTGGAAGAAATTTTGAACTAAATTGGAGGGTATATGACTGTTTTATAGCCGTATATAACTGGTCAACGCTTAAAAACACAGCCAAAAATCGGAACGTCATTGAGCGTCATGGAGCACTGCAATACGTAAAAATTACGTACTATGCAGACTAGAAAATGTCTAAAAAGAGATTAAAATGTTCAAGATGCTGCCGGGAATTTCCTACACCTACAAAAGACAAGTTTTCAAATGATTGTAGCTTCATAAAAATGGAAGGATTAACATTTTGAATGATTAACTCCATCGATACTTCAATACCCCCGTATCGCATGGACGTTGCGTTGCGCCTATATGGTTTTGCATAGTTTCCATACCTGATCGATTAACTGCATAGACTTTTTGTAAGATCTCAATAATATCCGAATCAGTACAAATGACATTATATTGGAGAAAAGTAACATGTCTTTATATAGATATTCAATTCTAAAGTAGAAAAAACATCAGAAAAATCTGAAGAAATGAAAAATTTATAGAACTGCGACAAAGCTTAACCGGTTCAAATCTGGTTGTCACGTCGCCTTACGTCAAGTGATTGCTCCGTGAATCCCATGACCTCATAGTAAAAATCGTTGTAAATTTTCAAGATTTTATTATATGGACCTGATTTTTTACATACAAATAAACAAAATGTAGGAATTTATTCAGACATAGGTCATACTTTACAGTACACAATAGATTTTCCGTAATTCAATGTGTCCGCGAACTTTTCTAACGACCCTCGTACTTACCTGAGTAAACGAATTGTACAGCCGACATATTGTGGGGGTGGAGGCAATGGGCCTATTGTTTGGGAGAAGAATATTATTTATTGGCATATGGAAGTTTAAGGAAAAGACAGGTTGTTTTAGCTGCATTTTCTTCCGTAAAACGTGCGGGTTTAAAAAGCCCATGATTTGCCGAATCTATAATCACAGATCCGATCCTATACTCTGGTGTCGAGGAATCAAAAATTGAACTTTCTTGGGCTTTTTAAAGACTATTTCAAAGCTTCAAAGGAACAGAGTAAAGGTTGGTGCGAATATGATGAAGGTTTATTACTTCTCGATATTGCAAATTTTATAAAAGGGGCAAAAAATTAATTTACAATATGAATAAATGAGGCATGTTAAAAATTTTGTTCATTTACACCCTGTACAGAAACAAGCCTTAAATAAAGGTTATTTTATGGGATTTTTCTGAATAAATGTACCGATACCTATGTATCCAAGTTTGCACCTCATGCTCTTTCTCTTTTACTCAAAAGAATATTAACTTTATCAATTCTCCTAAATCCAAACGCTAAAACCTTCATTCACATTTCCGGACATTCTATTTATTAAACCTTTGGTTATACTTTATTACATGCATATTAAATTTGAACCTGTTTTAATATATATACTTAATAATGCATTCCTGACTGTACAATGGGGTGTAATGCAAATTATTGATACCCGATAAACTATTTTCAGTTAAACGCAAAACAATTGTCTGTTTGTCAAAAAATGACATTGAACATATCATTTAAATAAAAAGAGATAGGACTTTTATATTTTACATGTGTATTTAATTTACCTGTGACAGGACTTTCGTAATGCACGTTGATTTTTAACCCGGTGACCTCGACCTCGACATACGCTTAAAAGCTTTAAACATTTCTTAAAATCGTCAAATTCTTTTGAATGAGAAGAGATACGGCTCTCGTACTAAACATGTGCATTACCTGTAACAAGATTGTCGATGATATCTGATCCATTGACCTTCATGTTTGACCTTATTTTAAAAAATATCAAATTTGGTGATAACTTTTGAATGACATGATATGGCGTTCATATATAAATCATTCTGTCATAAAAATTAACTCCCATCAGTACTTTCAGTACTTTGATTGTTTATTGTAGGACATAAATTATCCAACAACAGCTCAATGTAGCATTGAACCAACAGACAAGATTACCTTTCTACAGGATTTTGAGGAATACGTGTCTAAAAAAGAATTTCCTTTTCTCCGACACACGATAAACATAGGTAAATAGTTTTTATTAATGGTACATGTAATAAGACTTACAGATAGATACCTTTTAAAACTTGACTTTAAAATTTACCTTAACAAAATTGACACATCCCTATAAGCATTTCTTGTTATTTGTACGCTTTTTGTTTTCAGATTTACCAATCCCAGTTGTTCTTTTGGCATGTGAGGGTGATGAAAATACGATTAAACACATAGCTGAGGCTTTAAAAAGGAAAATCCCTGTGATAATATTCAAGGGATCCGGAAGGGCTGCAGATATCATTTTGGATTACATGGAAAAGTTCGTTTAATTCCTCTAATTGTAGCATATTATCAGGTCAAAAACCTTAAGTTTATTTAATTTTTGCTGAACACTAGTCTACCGTCGTAAGTTCGTGTGTCAAAAATTTTGTCTCGTTTTTTTGTACAATGTAGAGGGAATAAAATCAAATTGAATTTCCATGTGTAACAAAATATCAAATTATATGAAATTTGAAGCAGTCAAATATAATAAGTGACATTTTTCCTATTAGCGCTCTATATGAGCGGAGAAATCTTTGAACGGGAGGTAAAAATATATACAATAAATCAATATAGAAAATTCTTCTTCCAAACAACCACTGGGCAAAAAAAGATTATTTTGAAGCATTTTGGGTTGGTGTAGATTCTAAATTGTTTAAATCATGAAACCCTTGGGATAGGGATTGTAATGGGAAAATCTGTTGAAGAACAGCATGACCAAAGTTATTCAGGTAAGCCTTGTTGTCAATTGGCCATTTGTTTTAGCAGATAATAAATGATTATATTTGACTTTAACGTAAATGTATTATTGATGTTCAAAGGTAGTCTACATACTTTATATGTTGTATATCAGAGAGAGAGAGAGAGAGAGAAAGCGAGAGAGAAAGTCCATGTTCATTGCACATATACATGTTCGCATTGTTATTATGTTCCCCAAACGGAGTTTGGGAACATATTGTTTTTACTCTGTTTCTTATTAAGGTCTTCCGTTTCAGACGGAAGACCTTATAGTGATTCTACTGTTTCTTTTTCTTTTTATTATTTTTTTTTCCCTTTTTGTTTTCGACGATTTCTCAGAGATGACTGGACGGATTCTAATGAAATTTTCAGAGATAATAGAAAATAAAAATATGTTTCAGATGGAGTTTTCAGTTTTTCAAAATTCACTTCCGGTCGTCAGATATGGCCGATTTCCGCCTTTTTCAAAAAAGTTTTGTCCGAGTCATATCTCAGAAATGGTTAGAGATTAAGACACCAAACTTATATGAGTAATAGATCTTGATAAGTAGGCAAAACCAATTGGGTTAAGATTGTCCGCCGTCACTTCCGGTCGTCACAGGAAGTGATAAAAAAAGTCGAAAATTTCAACTTTTTCCTTTTTGAAACTTTTTTGCATCATATTATAGTGTCTTATTTGTAGTATCGAAATATGTCAGTCCCACCGGAAATGAAAACGACAACTTCCGGTTATTGGAGAAAAACTGCATAATTTGAGTATTTTTCTTTCCCATAAATATTTCTTATAGATAAAGTATTTGTAATGATTTTTGGATATGTTATTCAGACTGCAAATGACTACAGTATCGTCAAATATTTTTGTAAAATTCACTTCCGGTCGCATGATTTCCTGTCCTCAAAATGAGAAGTTATGATAGCTAGATCTCGTCAACAGTAAGAGATTAAGACATCAAACTTATACAAGTGGTAGATCTTGATAAGGAGGCAAAATCATTTGGGGTAAGATTGTCCGCCGTCACTTCCGGTCGTCACAGGAAGTTATCAAAGAAATCATAAAATTCAACTTTTCTTTATTGAAACTTTTTTTGCATTACATTATAGCATCTTATGTGTAGTTTCAAAATGTATCAGTCCCAACGGAAACAAAATGACAACTTCCGGTTAAAAGAAGAAAACTATATAATTTGAGTATCTTTCTTTCCCTTAAAACTTGTTTTATAGTTAAAGTATTTGTAATTATTTTTAGATATGTTATTCAGACTGCAAATGTCTACAGTAATGTCTAATATCTCAGTAAAATTCACTTCCGGTCGCATGATTTCCAGTCCTCAAAATCAGAAGTTATCATAGCTAGATCTCGTAAACGGTAAGAGATTAAGACACCAAATTAATAGGGATGGTAGACCTTGATGAGTAGTTACATCTTTTGAGTTTAAGATCGTCCGCCGTCATTTCCGGTTGTCACAGGAAGTGATAAAATAAATCAAAATTTTAAATTTTTCTTAATGGAATCTTTCTTAGTATTACCTTATAGCATATTACTTGTAGTTTCGAGATATGTAGTCCCACTGGAAAAAAAAAGACGACTTCCAATTATGAGAGAAAAATTGCATAAATTGAGTATCGTACTATCCCATAAATATCTTTTATAAGAAAGTATTTGAAATGATTTTGGGACATTTTATTCAGACTGCAAATGTCTAGAGTAACCTCAAATATCTTCTTTTAAAATTTACTTTCTTCAGGTCACGTGATTTCTTGTCCTCAAAATGAGACCTTTGACCCTTACTCAAAAAGTAATAAAGAAATATTTATTACCTTTATCT
>PRKT01001349.1:15474-40958 GCA_003671525.1 Saccostrea glomerata | reverse complement strand
CTCTCTTTGCGTGATCAATGAAATCGTGGTTATCCCCGAGTCGACTCGTATAATCCAGGAAGTCTGTTTAGAGTATATTTATACCAACTACGAGCCCGATCTAAAATCCTTGTAGAGAAATGAGAATATTGCTGTTTTATTTATTTTCTTGCTTTTTTTCTACTTTTTTCAGCCCAAATGATATTGAAATACTTAAAAAGGTGGAAAGGCCGATAATTGTTCACTGAACAATTAGTCTACTAGTTTATTATATGTCTGTCTTTTTTAAAATAAAAAAAAAAACCATCCTGCATACAGATTAATAGAGGAGAACGGAAGACCTTCTTTGTTGCTGTAGCAACAAGAGTTTCTAGTTATTATTATTTTTTTTCTTATTTGTTCTCCGGTACTTTTTTGTCCGCGAGTGTTCTCAGAAACTGTTCATCCAACTAAGCTAAAACCTTTTTAGGGTTAATAGGTGTGTAGTGTAGGTGTGCGGAACGAAGGTCATTTTGCGCGCATACGCATGCAAGTGCGTGCGCGTGATATGAGTGAAATGACCGATATACTTAATATAGCTATAACTTTTACATTTTTTAATTAAATGATTTGAAACTCATTATATAAAGATATATAAATAGTGTAGATAACATGACATTGTCAAATTAGCACGAACTCACGCGCATGTACGTGCGCTTCGTTCTTATTGGCTGAAACAAAAATCTCAATATCTTTTTTGTTTTTTTACGAAATGATATGAAATCTAAGATACAGGCATACTTTAGGATGTTCTACAATATGATATATCACAATTGTCTTGAAAACACGCGCATGCACGTGCGCTGCAATCTGATTGGCTTAAACTTTAAATGGCTATAACTCCATTGTTTTTTACACAAACAGGATGGGATTTAGAACATAGACAGATATATAGGACTCCTACAAGAAAATATGGTCATCATGCACGTACGTGCACGTGCACTCGTTCTGATTGGCTGAAACAAAAATTTCAATATCTTTTCTGTTTTTTGACGAAATGATATGAAATCTAAAAAATATACATACTTTAGGATGTACTACAATATGATATATAACAATTGTCGTGAAAACACGCACATGCACGTGCGGTGCAATCTTTAAGGAATGACTCTAATTCTTGGCCATATTATCGAGTATAATCTGGTTTGGGTCAGTTTACGCTTTATAATCCGCGACAAAATAGACTCCTAAAAGAAGGTAAAGTCCTCATGCACGTGCGTGCACGTGAAATGAGTAATATTAAAAATACGCTTAAATGAGTGTATTTTTTAATACTTCTGGATTAATTGATTTGATATTAAGTATATTAAACATTATAAATAGTGTAGACAAGATGATATGGTCATTACGCACATGAATTCAGATGAGCACGCGTGCAATGCTAAAATTTAAATATATTTTGTATTTTTCTGGGAAAACGTTGTTTAAGTCTAAATTGCCTAAAGTCTTATTTAATAGCGCTTACAGGGAATATGGCACCAAAAGGGAGTTGGGAAGCGTTTGGGGAACATCTGTAACGGTCCCCGTTACAATTAGCCCTAGTTATGATTGCCTTTAAAATTGTTAAAAAATAACTTCATATTTTAAATTAATTCAGTATAGATTATCATTTTAATTTATAAAATTGATAAACATAGTGAGACCATTTCTGGCAAGTGGTTTCTTCTTCAAAATTGTGTGTATTGATTGGTGGAAGGGGGTTATAATTGACAATCAATAAAAAAAAGTAGAAAAATGGGTCTGTTAGCGGTAAACGGCATTTTCATAAAAACTTACATACTTAAAATGAACAGAAAGACAATATTTTCAGGGAAAAGGGATACTTCTCCTACCCGCTCGGATTCTACTGCTTTCCAATGAGGAATTCTACTCATATTTCTTGTTTTAAAAATTAAAAAAGTTTTTAGTGGCATTTTATAGAAAAAAATATTAAATTTTTGTAGCGCAGAAAAATTTAAGAAGAATGCAAGAGCTCGCTTTGGGATTCTTGTTGCAGAAGACATATATCAAAGAATCATTCTGCATTTAGAAGAGATTGCCCAGACATTTGATTTGGTTTGTGTTTTATACTATTCAACTCTAGATTGTTTTCCTGATAGGTTTGAAGTAAGTTTTGAAAAGAAAACCCAGATAATTTGAATCCATACAATGATGGCTTAGCAATATATAGAGAATAACACATATCCTTTTCCATATCACATCCTGTATCAGCCCGAGACACCAATATCAGCCAGAGGGCCGAAGCTTTCCACAACCAAAGATTTAATATTAGTACTAGCATACAATTTTACTTATTTTGTTTATTGCTAGAATCCGCCATAAAATTTATGTGTGGTTCCCGCACTTGATCGTTTGATAAGGACTACAGAAAAATACTTTTTTTCAAACCATTTGACTTGTCAATCTATGAGTTTTGTCGCGACCATTGGACTTTGGAATCCTTTTAACTTTGGAGTCTTATAGCTACGGCTGAATAATATATTATTCTATTTTGTTGATTTTAGAGAATTATATTGATTTGCTTTGTGTTCTGGACATATTACAGGAAAAAAAATTATACTTACTAGTTTTTTCATATTCTTACAGGGTCGACTTGAACACTTATGGGTAACTTTTGCTCTTTTTGGCTTTATAGGTTGGTGTCTTTGACGTTAACAGTGACGATGCTTTATCGCTGGCAAACATCGCTGGTAGAGTAGTTGTCGACTGTTGGGCCGCCCAAAAAGTTCTAGAAAACAAAATTGGAGGTATTAATATCCAACGAAAAAAACAAACATCTTTTATCAATTTTATGAACGATATGTTTGTCAGTGTTTTATGATAATGCCGCTGCAATAAAAAATGATATATGATAAAGATTGCGTATTAAAAGTAAAAAGACAAAACTACAAATAAGGAAAGTAAAAAGACAAAACTACAAATAAGAGATTTCCTTTTTCATGGCGTTGTAAAGATATTATTATAAGATAAGAGAAAGAAAATGAAAAAATAGTCTTAAAAACAACACAACTAATATTATTCCTTTTCAGTCATACGCTCCGAAGGAGGAGGTTTCCGTTTCACTTTTTAATTCCCTTCTTCGGAGCGGGGAATTGAAAAGGATCAAAGAAATTGGATTTAATTAAATTGGATACCTTATATATATTGAATATCTTATATATATTAGATTTCGAAACTTCATAAGAACCCTTACAAACAAAGATACATTGCAGGTTCCAGTAAATGTTCAACCAAGCCTCTTTCGTTACTTCTCACTAAGATATTGACAGTAGTGAAGGAAAAACTTCAAGAGTACTGTGCAACTATATATTCAAGAAGTGGTGTAAATCAGATGTGGATACTTAAAAATTCTAAAGAACTTTTGGACAATTTGAAATCACAAGACTTTACAAAAATCAACAGCTTAAAAACTTACGACTTTTCAACTTTATACACAACAATTCCCCACGACAAATTAAAATCCAGGCTTTTTTGATATCATTGACAGCTGCTTCTTCAATAAAAATGGAACTCGTAAATTTACTTACCTCGTCATTGGTCATTTGCAAAGTTATTTTGTTAAAACAGATTCTGATTGCACACATAAGTACTCTGAAGTTGACATCAAGAAGATGCTTGAGTTTTTGATTGACAATGTCTATGTGGTTTTTGGAGACCAGGTATTCCAACAATCTATTGAAATTCCCGTGGGTACAAATTGCGCTCCGTTATTAGCAGACTTATTTTTATATTCTTATGAAGCAGAATTTATGCAAAATCTTATGCGTGAAAAGAAGAAAACACTTGCTGTGGCCTTCAACTCGACATTTAGATATATCGACGACGTATTGTCAATTAATAATGATAATTTCCATTCCTACGTCGATACGATATATCCTGGTGAGCTTGAAATAAAAGATACCACAGAGTTCGATACTTCTTAAACGAGTTAAAGTATTGACAAGCAAGTTGATGAAACAAGAATATCAGCAGTCTCGTTTAAAGTCATCATTTCGTAAGTTCTATGGTCGATACAATGACCTTGTCAGCAGATACAATTTATCATTGAGTCAAATGCTGACTGACGTTTTTCATATCAATTGTTAGTCCATTGTTTATACACTGAATTGACGACGGATTTTTTCCGTTATTTCCTGATCATGACAACGAGCACACGGCGGGTGTGACCGGTCTGCAGGGGATGCTCACTCCTCCATGGCACCTGATCCCACCTCTGATGTTTCGGAGGTCCGTGTTTGCTCTGCTCTTATTTTGTATATTGTTTAATGGACTTTGAGATTGAATACTGTTCGTTATCTCCATATCCTTCATTTGCTACCGAAATGATAAAAAACAGGATTTTTAAAGGATTATTTTAGTGACATGTATTAGAATTTTAATTAGAGTTCTTGACACAGCTGTTGAGAGTGTCATTATTTAAGATCAACAAGGCGAAAGATCCCAATATATGACAAAGCCGTTTTTTGATACGACAATTTGTCAATTCTGTTTTGAAAGGAATTTCATTGGAATCAAACCTGAATAGAAATATATGTTTTTATTTTTTATTTTTCATAATATAGAAGCAAGGAGGATAATAAATGCGGGAATAGATTCAAAAAATAACGATAAACTACACTTGAGAGATACAGAATCTACGGAATACATTTGCAGAAGTTATATTGTAATGCCAAAACAGGAAGAAGTCGAAGTTTTTCAAAAAAGAAAATCAAGGGTGTATGTGTTAGATACAAAACTTTCCTCACCAACGTCGCTACCTTTGCACTTTTATTTCGAATATCAGTTTTTGCAGGAGGTGGGAGAATTGAATGAATACGGCCACGTAAGTGTTTTACCGGTATCTTAATTCGATTTGCCTTTTGTAAACTTTGATGATAAATTTGTGAAACATGTAATTCACAAAGATTTTTAATCGTTATGATAGAATGCATTATAAGCTAACCTGAGCTGAAAGTTCAAGTAAACTTTTCTGTTCACCTATTTTCGGCTGTCCGTCTGTAAACAACTATATAGAACATCTGAGCCAGATCAGTGGTTTCTTATTTGAAAAAAGAATTTGGGTAGTGTAAACCGGAGTTGGGGGTAGCATTATAGGGAATCAGTTTTACAATAAAAGATGTACGAGTGTTGTTCGAAAATTTCGTGGGCGATGTCAATCCTTCTTATACATGTACTACTTTTAAAAAATAAAGGATAAGCACATTATCATGTGTAATATATTATATATACCGTGTAAGTAGAATTTTTAGCGAGGATTTAATTGTGGCATTATTAGCGAGGGTGCTGACATCGCTAAAATTGAATATCGCTAAAAATTAATTGCGTATTATATATGTGTAATAGCTTCTTTAGTAAGCATTTTAAAAATCGCTAATATTACTTCTAGCTAAAAATAAAACACCAGTTTTTAGGAAGAAAAATAAATCTGCCTCTCGCTAAATTTTCCACTTATACGGTATTATAATAAATATATTCATTTAAAATTCAACAGGTTTTGTGACCGCGAGCATAATCAACCGAAATGTAACGTCAAAAACATAGCGTCAATAATTTCTTTAAAAATACTATTCCTATACATTTCACACAGTATAGTTCAACAATCACTTATAAAAAAGAAACCTTTTCTAGCACTTGACTCGTTTATTTTTTTTTTCTTTTAATTTTTTACCACTTACATGTAACTGTGCTTTCACAAAATCTGCAACTCTAGATCTGAAGAGCCCATGTCTTTCAATGACGTTCCATTTTTAAAGTTTTTGATAAGATTTTTTAAGAGAATCTTTCTTCACAGATTGTCCTCGTCCGATACAAAGTTTCCTTCACTCAAATACCGCCTTTAACATTTTTAAACATATGCACGACTAACTTGTTAAGTATTTTTTTAAAATTCCTTTTACATGTTTAGATTTTATTCGGAATTTTTCCCGAGTATAACACAAAATTGCATTGTTATCTGCTGCTCTGTGATGTTCAACAACGTCATCATTCAATGAGGACTACATATCCTCTCAAATTGGTTCCTATTAAAAGAAGCAAAATATTAAGCCATAATTTGGAATATGAATCAATGTAACAGTTTGAAATTTAAAAGTCTATGTTTTTTTTTTTACTTTTTCCTCCATTTTAGAAAGAATATGACTAAAAACATTATCATATTTAAATAGTGTTTTGTTTGTGAGTAATTGAATTTTGACCTAATCCGCGATCCGATTTTTGCAGTTTTTAATCCTTGATAGGTTTGAAATAAATAATGATAATTTAAAAAAAATTCAATACATCTTATTTAGATTTATTGTTTAAATATTTCTATCAAATTTGGATAGCATATGACGTTAAATGAAAAATATATGATAGGAGTCCACGAAGTTTTCGAACAACCCTCGTATATTGGAAAAAAAATAATTGAAAATCTTTTTCTCAAGAACCACTTGGCCATGTAAGCTGTTAAGCCCTACTGCTCAAAGACCATCAGAAATTTTTTCCATAGTTATGCGTCTGTCTGTTTGTAAACAAATTTTCAAAATGCTACTTTTCCTACAGTTTGGTTTGATTTCAATATAACTTGAAAGACAAATAGACAACACTAAGTTAAATTATAAAATGCTTCGGTTTCTATTTTATGAACAGTATTGCCATGGTTACCTGGAATTAATTATCGATGAAATTAATTTATAATGCTACTCCTAACGCATTTTTTGTTTGCGCAGCACAGTTAAGGTTACAAATGGAAATATCGGCGATTCTTTAAGATAAAAAGTACATACTATAATAGTATTGGCGATTCGTTTTAGGACTTCACTGATATAAAAAAAAAATTAATGTGATTTAAGGTATTCAATGTATAACGACCATATTTTGTACCTAATAAGTGAATGGTCCGATATTTTTAATCTTGGTAGTATTTTAAAGATGTTTTCAAATAAAAATGCTCCACCAAAGGAATTTACAAAATTTTGATTATTGTCCAATTAATTTCACCTCGAATTTTACATTGAAGTCTATGGGCAGCGCATGTTTTTATAAGATATCGTAAAAAGTAATTTGAATTTCAAACAAATCTCTTGGTGAATATATGCATAAACTCCCTCCTTATTAAATTATGAAATAAAATGAATTATTTACCGCAGAAATTTTGATATATCAAAATTTTTCTTCTTTTCATCAGGGGCAGATAACTCTTCAAAATCTTTTAATGTGCAAAATGACCGTTTCCGTATATGTTATCAGTCTTGTAAATTTGGTTCATGTCAATTTTATCGTTATCTAGCAATGAGTTTTTAACTAGTTTAAAATTATTTATAATTTTTCAAAATCCCTTCATTATACATTAAATACCTTAAATCTACATGTTGGGGACAGTTAGATTTTTTATTTAGACTTGTCACGTGATGTCGACGTCACATGATTTTAGCAATTATACTTGCAGTTTAGAGGTCGTATATAAATTCCAATATTGCAAGAGCATAACCAAGTTAAAAGTCTTAAATTAATCTATAGTCCTTTTCAACACTATATGTAGCTTGTGAAAAGTGCTGCGAACCTATATAGATTCCTTTTTTAGCTCTACTGGTCAGACACCAGAAGAGCTTATGCGATAGTAATGCGTCCGGCGTCCGTCCGTCTGTCCGTCTGTCTGTCTGTCTGTAAACAATTTTTCAAAATGCTACTCCTTCTACAGTTTTGGTCTAATTTCAATATAACTTGGCACACAAGTAGACTACACTAAGATACATAAATCTGTGTATTGGTTTTTGATTTCGATAAACGGTGTTGCAGTGGTTACTTAAAATAGAAATTTCTGTGAAAGTCTTTCAAAATACTACTCCTCCTACAGTTTTGGTCTGATTTCAATATAACTTTGCAAACAAGTAGACTACACAAAAATACATACTTCTGTGTATCGGTTTTTTATTTCGATAAACGGTGTTGCCGTGGTAACTAAAAATTGAAATTTCTTTGAAAATGCTACTCCTCCTACAGTTTTGGTCTGATTTCAATATAACTTGGCAAACAAGTAGACTACACTAATATAAATAATTCTATGTATCGGTTTTTGATTTCGATAAACGGTGTTGTCGTGGTTACTAAGAATAGAAATTTCTGTAAAATTCTTTCAAAATGCTACTCCTCCTACAGTTTTGGTCTGATTTCAGTATAACTTGGCACACAAGTAGACTACACTAAGAACATAAAGAGACTTTATCAAGGTTCATTATTCTATTTATTGCTGTTGTAAAGTTTCAATTCCCAACTGCTTAAGTACTTTTCTCTTCCTTTGCTATAAGTACAAACCAGTAGAGCTTTAGTCTCGACAGAGACTTCTGGTTTTATTGATAAATTTTAATTTGTTGGACCGCAGGTTAAATATTTTGCTGGTCAACTACGTTAAATATAGCTATAATTAATTTACAGTAAAATTTGTCTAATCCGGACTCTGAGTACTCCGGATGTTTGCCCATTCCGTCTATAAATTTTAGTCCCATGCACTTCTTTAACAAATTCATTAGAAAAAATTCTGTGTAGTCCGGATACTGTCTATTCCGTATTCCGAACGGCTATACTGGTCCCAACTGCTCAAAATTAACGGTAATCATTCCTCTAATCCGGCCACACATAATTACCTGAGTTACTTCAAAGCAATTAACACCTTTCTTGGTGGATGTGATAATCCGTGTTTACACTATCATTAGTGCCATGAGACGAACTCAGTGAAATGCGGCGGTGACAGAGCCTGCTTGAAAAAATATTATATGATTAAATTACAATAAAAAAAAACAACTTTGTTTTGACTCCATTTACCACATTATAACATAAACACAAACATATATATGTACGCGATTTACAAATCAAAATAATAATCGGGATCGAAAATCGAACGCATTTCAAAATGGCGCCATAACACTGTGGGAAGACGTAATTTTTTTTTACATAAAAATTAAAAGTTCATTCCAATAATTAGCACATCGTAAATAATTGTGCATTACTGTTTATACATTGAATGAACTCTTTCATAAGTGAAACCCGGTCCGCTTGATATATAGGAGGCCTATATTATGCGTGCCTGTAGATTTTGATTTAGGTAACATTTCACCCGACTTTCAAACTTCGTGAACTAACAAGAAAATACATTAAGTCATGAGAGACTATTTAATAATTTCTAGACTCCAAAATGTTGATTGATTTCATCATTTAATTATATTTTATATTATGTGTATGAAGTACTTGTAAATAAACAACTAATTTTTTAAAAGTAATATTTTCCTGCATTTTTCCTGCACTCCGGATTCTGTCTAAACCGGCCAAATTTTATGGAACCGGCGGTAGCCGGATTGGACAAATTATACTGTATATGCAAGATTTCATGAGGTTTGCAGGACTTTTCAAATATCTTAATGCTTCTTGAGTTTATGTGCAAAAACTTGACAAGATATATTGAGGGTATGCCCTTGCAATAAATCGATTTATTATGGCCCCTCCATTACTTTTTCAATAAATCTGCATACAAACACACGACAGTATCACTTGTCTGGAGAATGTACGGACAGTTTATAAATAATACTAATAAAAATAGACATCGCATCCAACTTAACGGCCTTTTCTTTAACTGCAAATAATATTTTATATGAGAACAAAAGACATTTTTTGGTTATTGTACAAAATGTTACTTGATCAGCCTCTCACTGTGTACAAACTGAGTCATTTTTGGGAGATGACGTCATATTGACAAGTGCATTGCGATCGATGCATCGTTTACATACTGTTGTGTGGGATTTGACAAACGACAAAGCTGCATGTAATGTTAAGTTTGTATGTAGTATACAGCTATACAGCTGTTTCAAATAGCAAATAATTTCATTTTGTGGTATTTTGAAGACCTTATATAGATAGTTTTCATATGACCTAAATTCAGCAAAAGTTATCTCCCGTTGGCCGCCATACTGGAGGTCCAAATGCTCATATTCCTTCATTGTTCAACCAATTTAAAATTTTTATATTTGCGATTTTGAATTAGGAATCATTATTTTTCTGAAGTATATAAATTTTTGGAAGCCTCCTTTATTAAGAAAAAATTATTTGATAAAGATTTTCCACCAAATATTTCTGCTATATTTTCTTAAACTTGGTAAGACAAAGAGGAAAACTCACCGAGTCGACCTCCAATATGGCGACCAACGGGAGGTAACTTTTGCTAAATTTAGGTCATATGAAAACTATCTATTATGTGTGAAGTCATAGTAAACATTTCCCGTACAAATTAGGCCCCGCCTCCTTACTGTAGCTTTAACTGTGTTGCGTGATTTCAATTCTCCTTGGCAAACAAGAGGACTATATACTAAGATACACAATGAAGTGCATGTTTTGTGAATTGTGTTGCCTTGGTGACAAAAACTTTTTTTGTGGAATTCCTTCAAAATCAAACTTTTCCAGCATTTGAAATCAGATTGTACGAGAAAAGCAACTTCACCAAGATTTATTATTCCATATTTGCCTTTCCATAATTTCAAGTGAAACTGCTTCTTTTCTCTTCTTTTGTTAAAAATAAAATACCATTTCATTAGTGATTTCGTGTTCTTGTTTATAGATGCTGCTTTTTGAAGCTTTGATTTGCAATAGATGCGATTACATACGAGTTTTACTTGATCAGGGAGTTCAGTTTCAACTCGTGAATTTAAAGGACCTATATGAACAGGTAACAAGAGTGAAATAATAATACACAATAAGACTTTTAATTTACCAAACAAAAATCATAGAATAATCTTTTCTCTTCATTGTTACTAGGACAATATGTTTCATAATAACAAAAATCATTTTAATTCTTCTTAACATTCAAGTTGCTTAAGGCTCTCCAAACTTAATTCTACGTTTCACGTCACCCGCACATGTAGGTTTTGGAGAAACTGGCACTTTAAAAAAACAAACAAATCCACATTTTAAATGTTTCTGTTCCGATTTGCTCTTACTTTTAACACTAAAAACTGCATTCTATAGAGATAGACAATATCTAGGCCCCCTGTTAGGTATATTTGAGCCAAGTCTAATTGCGTGGACCCTGAGGTCCACGCAATAAATATATAAGCGAGGTTAAACCGGATGCCCTGGGCAAACGACAGGCTTCGTATGCGCGAGAATGCTAGAGATTTCGCACCTTAGGTAACTTGCCCGTCTCTTTTACCATATACTTTTATATACAAACTAAACATTGATTCTATAGTACGAACATTTTAAGAAGTTACAGTATATAAATACTTGTAACTTAACAACTTCAATGAAAAACGTCACTCAACGAATAGAGATAGATTTTAAAAGATAGAGCAAGTTTTCAACGGCACTAGTTTTGTGCATCAAGGCTCGCAAAATCGATAAATTTTTTTCTGTATAAATCCAGAACAGATGTCAACTCCCAGCCAGTATGAGTTACACGTATCAAAATAACCTGATGTTTTAAACTAACAAAACTAAAGGTCGCTACTCGGAGAAAAAATTTCACAATTTTGCTTTGAGACTACAATCAGTTATGAGTAGGCATATCATTGTAGAAAAAGTGAACAGACGTACATGAATATTTAATACACCTAAAAATTTTCTTAATTGAATTTCAGTAAGAAAAAAAATGCATATGGTCCTGATTTACTGAAAAAATGGGTTTGTTTTTTTTTTACCAGAAACACAAACATAATTACAAATATTTACAGCATTTTAATGCATGCAGATGCATATATTGTTTATTTTTTTCCTCCGGTTTTAAAATTTATTTGTAACGTTAAACGTAGAATTAATTTCAGCCAGCTAAAACCCAAAGAAGAAAATTCTAACTTAGTTTGAAGGAAATCTCTGATATGCTGTAACATATATAATTTATTACCGTAAATTACCCGGTATTAAAATCTAATATTTTCAGACTATTTTGAAAACAGACAGTCCTTTACAATGGATTCTCCAGGTAACAGTTTTTCTTCTCTATTTATAATTGACAGTACCGAATAAATACAAAGTTGAACCTTGTTCAACAAAATATGTTTATGAAACACTGATGCCCCCGTATGCCAGCGTATTGCGAGGGATGAATTCTCCAAATGCATGTCAAACTCCAAAAGGAGTCTTATGAAAGCCTTAACCCAACCCACACAATAGTCACGGTCTAGGTTAAAGTTGGCAATAGACAGACAAGAAAACAGATAGACAGGCCGACAGACAGACAAGACAAAAAAATATATACTGCGGGATCTTTCGACCCAGGGGCATAAAAAGCATGCGGAGTTTGTTTTGCTTTGCTGCAGAACGTGTTTGGTTTCTGTACCCTACATAACTTGCAGATTTTTACAAGCTCGTTCCAAACTTTTGAATTATATGCAACTTAACAGTGCGTAGTTACATCTACAAAAAATTTCTCTATCGTGTAATTGTTTTTTTTTTCTCAGTATATATAGTCCGTATTTGAAATTAAAATTTTAAAACACACGTTTTGATTTCTGATGTCAATAAAGTTCAAAATGAAAACATTTTAAGCTTAAGGGGGCCGACCGGAGTTCACATTGTGCAAAAAATTGCGCATCATAGTAAAATGAAGCGTATTTACTGTTTTAAAGCTCATTATTTTTTTTTTTACTTAATTAACAAAATTTATCAAAATTAAGAAATATCAGGTTGAAAAATTTAATTGCAATTTTTATTACTGATTTTTAAAAGGATTTTCCAACAGATATGTAGATTGACCTCGTAATTGTGTGTTTTAGACGTTCTGATAAACTGAATCTATAAAAGAAGGGGAAATAAAAATCTTATTCATGTTTTAAACTAGATGCAATGGCATTTTGAAAGAGGCACCATTGCTTATCATAACTATACACTTACTAATTGCTTAGTTTGGTTACTTAATACCCATAGACAGGGTAGGGGTACAAAAAATACATTTAAACTAATCAGTGATATTGTGCCCCTACCACACATGAACCCCTGACCCTAGATCCACACATTTAAAAAATTTGGTAAAGGCACCCTTGCAAATCCAAAATCTTTTATTAATACCGATGTGCAGATTTCAATCAATTAATTTATTTTCAGTATAAAGGTAGAGCCCCCTCCTCTATGGTATCCCTGACCCAGGGTCCTTGAAATTCACAATTCTGAAAGAAGGGCCCCTGCTTATGAAATAAGGTTTATTTTCAAATAAAGCAATTTATGTTAAAAATTTCATATGTGTGATTTATGTTGCTGTCAGAATATGTTTAATTGTTCGGTTAATTTTACAATACTTTTTATCTGTAAATCATATATGTAAAGCCCCCCCCCCCCTTTTTCTGTTATCCGTTTTTATCAGGTTCATCTAATTTTACCAAAGCGCTTATTTTGTCTCAGCCAATCAGATTGCCGCGCAAGGCATCCTATTTATATTATTCTCTGTGTATCTCGGAGTGCTGCCGAGAAAATTTGGTGGACAAGAAAGCAACCGCCACCTCCACTCCATCCCCTACATTTTTTTTTTGTTTTTTAAAAATAAAATTATTTGGGTATTTGTTCTTAAGGGGCGCTTTTCATGCACCACTTTTGTTTCCAATAAAGTTTGATGTTGTATTTTACCACATTATCACATCTCTGTGTTGTAACAATATGGTGGCTGGGAGACCACTGTTTTTTAATCATTTATTGAACTGCATTTCTAGTCAAACTTTCCATGATTCTGGTACATGTATGTCTCCCAGCCAAATTCTTTCGTAATTGTTTTATGGATTTCATTTTTTCGTCATTTAAATAAATGACAAATTTTTTACACTTAACATCTCTCCTGTTTTGATTTTTGGAAACAAACTGAGCTGCTATGTTGCCTTGGTCTGCCAATAAGGTTTTACCATAAAAGCTATTTAGGTAGCTCACCAGCTTAATGCCCAGGAGCAGAGAACAAGATTTTCAAAGATTTAATGCATATTCACTATATAACCAACAGAGCCCCGCCCTAACACCAGAACCCCTGACCCTGGAGCCATAAAATTCACAATTTTGGAAGAGCCATTCTTGCTCATCATTACTTTGTACTTACTTAGTTTGTTTAATACCCAGGAACAGAGAAGATTTTCAAAAAATATGCATTTTCTCTATATAATCTGTATAGCCCGAAGACCAGAACCCCTGTCCCTAGGATCACAAAATTAACAAATTTGGAAGAGCCATTCTTGCTCATCATAACTTTGTAATTAGTTAGTTTGTTTAATCCCCAGGAACAGATTAGAAGATTTTCAAATAATCTCTGCATTTTCTCTATGTAATTTCTGAGCCTTACGTTGCCTTGAAAGAAAAAAAAATTTCGGCATTCTGTTCTAAAATTTTCACTTAATAAATAAATATCAGGTCATAGATATCATAAAAATACTGGGGGCCAATTTATACACATATTAAAATTCAAAGGAAAAAAAAGGTGTAAATGTGCTTCTTTTAGCACTACAAAGCATTTATTTTGACTTTTTTGCACTGTCAAAATCGTCTTGTACATATATAATTTTTCAAGTTTTCCCTCCTATATTTTTTGTTCAAATAAATTATGGTGACAAAAACAGTTTTATTTCATCTTACATGAACACAATAAAGTTTGAGACACAAAGAAATTTTCAAATTGCTCCGCATGTTCAATTATTTGACCTTTTTCTGGCAATTAAAATTTAAGAAGCAAAATAATCATTTGAAAGTAATGACATTTAATTAAATTTAAGAAGAATGGTTAAAATATCGTATGTATTCAGAAAAATAAACATACTGTGAAATCACTAATTTTCGTGGGGGTTTAATTTTCGTAACTTTCGAGGCTTGGAGAGACCAACGAATTCATGACCACCAGGAAATGTAAAAATTTCATATGCATTGCTACTAAACATTCTCCAAACACGAAATCAAATCCCCAAGAACCAATATTTCTTTCCTCAAACCTCAAAATTTTAACCCCACGTAAATATGTGATTTTACAGTGCCCGGTACTTTAAATGCTTCGAAAGATGAAAAATGATCATTTTCTTCTAAAAAGCCTTCCGCCACAAAATATAGTTCGTCACTTAATGCTTTCGGTATGAAATTCAATCAATGAGTTTTAACTGTGGATCGTTAAATTGCTATTGTAGACTCCAATTTTATTGTAAGAATTAAAACATTATGAAGAACTTTTGAAATATAGGTTAAGATAAAAATCTGCTAAAAAGCTCAGGAGCGAACCTCGTTAAACTTTTCAGTACTGAACTAATTTTTGCTTTTATCTAGCCAGTTGCTAAGGTAAAAGATGTGGCCCCTGAGCCTCTTGTTAGATTAGGATTAACATCTTTTTCAGGTAAAATGTCCATATATGAAAATATGAGTCAGAATTTGAGGTATCTTTTATCTCAAGCTCACCGGGAATATCGTATCGACATAAGAATGGACAGAAACATTGATAATTGACGACGAAACGTCGTCAATATTATTATGTAAATGTCGAGTTGAAGGTCACACAGCTTTTGTACAAAATCGTTTGGACGCTTCATTAGAATAATAAAATAGATCTGCCAATGACGGGGCGCAATTGGTACCCAAGGGTATCCAATAAATTGATGGAATACCTGATATCCAAAAACCACATAGATATTGTTAATCAGAAACTCAAGCATCTTTTTGATGTTTTCTTCAATATACTTGTGTGTACAATGGAAATACTTTTAACAAAATAAATTTGCAAATGAACAATGACAAGATAAGTAAATAGAGGAGTTCCATTATTATTGAAAAAAGTGAAAAAGCAGCTGTCAATGATATCAAAAGGTCTTGATTTAAATTTATCGTGGGGAATGGTTTTGTATAAAGTTGAAAAGTCGTAAACTCTTATGCTGTTGATTTTGGATAAATATTATGATTTTAAGTTGTCCAAAAGTTTCTTGGAATTTCTAAGTATCCACATCTGATCTACACCACCTCTCGAATTATTTTGGACCGTACTGTTAAAGTTTCATTCTTCATTACTGTTATTATCTTAGTGAGCAGTAAAGAAAGAGGTTTGTTTGAACATTTACTGGAACCCACTATGTATCCCTGTTTGTAATGATTTTTTATGAAGTTTTGGAATCCAATATTGATCTGGTAATTCAAATTTATTTTGGTTATTGGGGATATTAAAATATTTAAAACTGGCATATGATTTTGAAGAATATTCTCCTTAGATAGAAAACTGTGAGTACTGCTTGGATTACTGCTTGTAGAATTAAATCCTTGTTCTTCTAAAATACAATTTATACGTGTATAATGATCCCTATAAAAATAAGGACATTTTTACTTGCTTTTGTCAGCAGGAACCAGTACATACTGATCATGTAATCCATCTACAATGTGTATTTTTATCACTTCTGGGTTATTGAATACAGAAGGATAGATGGTTTTGATATCGCCCCTCAATCTTTTAATTCGCAATGGTAACATAAATCTGATATATTTCATCCATTTTGACAAAGTGTCAACGTCTTCTTTGTTTATATCTAGCCCATCGCAAGGTATTTAAGGAAATGTCGGATTGTTTAGCTGCGTTGTCTTTAGTGGAACGTGGGGGTTTAAAAAGCTTATGATTTGCAATATCCATAATCATAGATCCGAGCCTATAATCTGGTGTCCAGGAATCAAAAGGTGGAGCTTCCTTGACCTTTTCAAGAAAAATATTTAAAAATTTCAAAGGGACAATATGAAGTTTCGAGCGAATGTGATGTAGACCAAACTGACGATTTACATGAGGCAGTAATGAATCACAATATACATCATGTAGTAAAGGTATATTCAAAGACCGATGTCCATGACTAAGCTTGGTTAAAAAGCACCATCATTTGAATTATTATACTCTAGACTGGAGATATTTCCAAAACTATTGACATTGTCATTTCATCAATTGGGAAAGGTTGTCCTAAGTTTTATAATCCAAAATTCCCCTCGTTGTCTAATGAAATGTGTACCCATTGAAGGACAATTGGTATGATGGAAAGTCTTTTCAAAAAATCTAACTTTCTTTAACAAAGAGAAGGATCGGGTTAATAAAATTGCTTGTATAAAAGCTTTTGGTTCCTATTATTTATTTGATATATATGACCTGATATTCTTTTGTTAAGCGAAAAATTTAGAAACAGAACGATGATTATTTTTTCACTCAAGACAACTTGTCCACCATTTTACCGGACAACCCTCATATATCGTACAAAAAACAAAAGGCCATGTTGTCTTATAGGTCACCTGAGAATCATGAAGCAACTTTGTTGATACTAGTATTGATTCTTATTTGTTTTAATCCATAGGCCATGTTATTCACAATTTTGAAAGAGATACTATTGCTCAACAAAGGTTGTGTTACAACGCGAAATGTAATAACAACGCAAATTTAAAGACGTACAACACACTGGGGGAGATAACTCTTGCGATTTCAATTGAACGTTTGACGTGACGTCAAATTTAACGTCAAAAATAGAGCGTCAAAATGACGAGTAAAACGATCCCGATGTATATCAATTATAAAAGAAAAATGGGATATGCTGTGGGCTTGGCTGTGATTATGAGTACCATACTCAATCCATCAGTATTTTTTTAATTTAACCCGATTAAACTCCGTAAAACGCTAGACACAAAATACCATCCCTTAATGTTTATTTCATTTCATTTCATAAACAATAAATTGTATTCTTGATCAAAGCGCAGCTTTTTTTTTATTCTGAAAATTTTATTTTACATTGCCGAAATTCTCATTATGTATGTAAGATTGGCTATATAACATTCCGATTAATGGTTTATTATACAATGTAATTTGTGGATTTACGATATAAATATTTTTTTTTAATTAAAAAAAAAACAACGAAAAAACAAACAAAAAACTTTTTACGATGTAAAATCGATGTTGTTCTCAGAACCTTACTGATCAAAGAGGAACAACTCTGAAAATGTAGGAGATGTTTGTTTTCCTCCCTTTATTCACGGTTTTCCGCATACGCAGAATCATATGTGTAAGTCAATATATTTTTGAAGAAAAAGCAATATTCCAATTTGATTTTCTTTTAAATCTTTATTTGTAGATTCATAGCATAATGATCGACCCAAGGCTGACATACGCGCGGGAATGTGATTTATTGAGAATGGGGGAGTGGGTAATTTTCCGCTGTTAAATTAAAACTGGTCGTACAAAAATTATACAAACAATATGAAGATTATTTCACTACCAGCTACCTAAAGATAGTTTTTTACCAAAATTAAACGACAGGTTTTTTCACAAAAAAAAAAAAAAAAAAAATGAAATTGAAATATACACAATTTTCATAGCTTAGATAATTCATAGTTTTTCAGTTTAAGGTCTTTAAAAATTTTTTTGATGATATGTTTATCAAAAAGATGACTATATATTTTTTATTAATGGTTAAAGGAATAAGTCAAGGAAATTTGACAGTTATAGCTAACCTGGCTTTTTTGAAAATCAAGGTTTAAGTAGTTCATTGATTAAAAATTTCTCTCCTCGTAAACAACTAAAGGGGTAACTTTTGGAATTTCCTGTCTAAAAACCACTCTAACGATTTTTTCCAAAATGTGCATACACACAGTACATATCGTCATGTACAAAATATACAAAAATAGCGAAAATTAAACGACAGAAATTTTTGGGTAGGTGTGTTGTACATCTGTAAATAAACATGGAGTAAAAGATAATGCGTAATTACATTTTGTGTCGAAATCAACTTGGAATGTTATATTGCAAAATCTAACAATATACTTTTTATGTTAATTACATTTTCGTTATAACACTTTGCGTCGAAATCAACGCAAAATGTAGTAACACAAAATGCAATATTACGATTTTTGGATTATTACATTTTGAGTTATTACTTTTTGCCTCGAGATTAAGCAAAAGGCAAGAACACAAAATATAATGAAATTTTCAATAGAACAGTGGCCGAGGAAAATAAAATAAAACAAAAGGGAAAAAAAATAAATTTCGCAACATTGTTAAGGCTGAAATAAGGGAGCGGGGCCTAATTTATACGGGAAAAGTCTACTGTGAAATCACATAAAAATGCACATGTAGTTTTATTTTCCTCATAATACCAGGAAAATGAAATAATTTGCAATTTTAACTGTATTAGCATAATAAACAACAAATAACTTTAGTAATGCATTAAAAATAGTTGCGAATTAAATTCCACACAGCAGGTTATAAACAAATCACAGATCGCCACAAACTTGTCTAAGTGACGTCATTTTAGTAAAAATGACGTATTTTATGTTCAGTTAGAGGAAGATCAAGTAATTTTGTTACACTGAAAATTGCCTTTCATTAATAGACAGAATGTTACTTTCAGATTTTAGATAGTGTAATAATACCAATTTAAAATCTTTGCTTAGTGTGATTATTCAATAATTATCTGGAGAGTGTATTTAATTAATTATAACTTGCTTTTGTGTACAGGTTTTGCATATTTAATCGAAGTGCCTAATTAAATTTCCACTTCACAAGGGCATACACTTAACAAAACTTCTAAGTGTTCACTTTAATAATTCTCTTTATTCAAAAACTACTTTATAGAATGGCATGATATTTTCAAATTATTACAACAAATGAGTCTTCTCAACAATTGTAGAAAGAAAATTCAATATCACCGATGAAAACCATTGTTCCGTGACGAAGCCTAAAAACAATAAATCTGTACTTTGCGGCACGTGTTTTGTGTAATAAGCATCTTTTTGTGATCATTAGCAAATTTTTAAAACTGGTTTTACTAAAAAGCACAAAACATTGGCAAAATGACCATTGAGATAGAAGGTAGAGCCGTTGGAATGTTGATATCTGGACCATCTTTGCATTACGTTTTACTCACTTTTACTTTAGTGCTTAATTGTACTTGATATTACTTTTAAAATTATCAAACAGTATCAAAACCCATTTAAACACATTTTTCTGTAGGCTGTGCTCATTTTTCATCACTAATTTATCACAATTTGAAACTTTTTGACAAAATTTAACCACACCGGAAGTGACCTTGATCTTCTTTTGGGGAGAAAATTTCGCGTCACACTAGGTTAAAAGAGTGTTAAAGTTTCCTGAAAAAATCTTAGAGACATGGAAACAAACCATTTCAATCGTTCGAAAATTATAAGAAATCGGTGCTCGTGGCAGTCTTGTATCAGCTCAATCAGTCTGAATTATCCTAAAAGCGGCGCACTTACGTGCTAAACACCCAAGGATATTGACCAAAAGGCATTTGTGTGACGATTCACTGTCAAATTCCCGAATCTGAATCCCATTGAACATATCTGGGATTTTAAAAGAAATGTCAAAGCCCCCCCCCCTTTTTCCTCACAATTTCAATGATTTGGAAAGATCCATGCAGTACATGTAGGTGTGGCAGCAGATGGGTCAATCTCCTATTCAGGGTTACATTGTATCCAACAATAAAAATTGTCTTGTAGTAATAAGAGCGAGTAGTGGGGTCCTACTCCATCGAGATTTTTTGTGTGAATTTTCATTTTGAGGGTACATCATTTCCTTGACACTTTGCTTAAAATTCTGACGAGATACTTAGATGAAATTTACGCAACCTCGAAATTAAAAATGCATCATTAACCAAGAATTAACGAAATTATTTATTGTTTGCATTTGTTTTTTAAAACTTCAAAAATGTTAGGTGAACACTTAGAAGTTTGGTTCAGTGTACGCTTAATAAATCTTAACCATTTTTGAATATAAATAAAGGATACGTTCCTTACGTGAAAAGTGCTACTGTTTTCTTTATATCGAGAGCGTGACTTAATAAGACCATAAAATACTTGATGAAGGTCAAGCATATTTCGACATGAAAAATTTACTTGAAATTTTAACTTATAAAATGCGAAATCTAATTAAAGCAGCAGCACTTTCCAGGAAGTACAAAGTATACAGAAACAATTAATAATATTTTTTTAAAATTTCAACTAGGGTATGCCCTTGCGATATTGAAATTTGTTTATGACCTACATTCAGTACATATACTATGCATTTATTACGTGATTGTCCCTCAATAGACTGTTTAACGGTAACTGCGGTACTGCTCTTTTGCAGGGCAAAATGATATAGTTTGGTGAAATATGACGTGAAAGTAATTGTTTAAAATACGTCATTTAATTATCTATCAACAAAAACTTCGCCAAACGTTATCATTTTGCCCTGCAAAGGTGTAGTACCGCAGTTACCGTGAAGGGGCTAATAGGGTCGAGCTTAACATTCTTTGTGCCGCGGGCCTATTTTGGGCCTATCTTCAAAAACTATGTTAAGTGCCATGGGCCTATTTTGGGCTTACCGTTAGCTCATTACGTCATAAGTAAAACTAATTATGACATTACGTCATAATTCCGAGTTGCGCGCTATTTCGGTCTCTTGTTACAGGAAACAATTATTTTGCCTTTCTTCTTCTGAAAAAAATATATGTAGGAAGGGATGTTAAACAGGTATTTTATTTGTCTTGGTCATTAAAAATGAAAATAGTACATTCTGATTTGAAATTAAACAACCTTTTCAGTATTTTCAATCCTTGCTGAAACCGCGATACAAGCGACTGACCTAAGTCCATAAAAAATGGGTAGCAAATTTTCCTTCGCCATGCGCTCGACACTTTGAAGTGAAAGTTGCGGGTCCTTCGGATGAGACCTTACAACCGAGGCACCGTGTCAGCGGCAGGCGTTGGCACGATAAAGATCCCTCACTGCTCAATGGCCCTGAGAGCCGAGTAAAGTTCAAAATTTGAAGCCCTTCACCGGCATACTGTGACGTCTCCATATCAGTAAAAAATTCTCGAGAGGGACGTTAAACAATATACAATCAATCAACATATAACAATGTTAGTGGTTCACTGAAAGGAGTGAGTGTGCAAAGGAGGAGATAATTTTTCTGAGTTTAGTTTATTTAACAGAAAATTTTTATTTAGATTTTACCATCTGGAATGTTCTAGGTTTCTTTTTCGGAAAAGTTAACCCATCCCATCCCCATGACATACATACGCACAAAATGGGATTTTTAAGAAAAATCTAGGGTTTTTTCGGAGGGGGGGGGTCAGATTTCTTTTTAAGCCCCCCCCCCCCGATCGACCTTTAAACCATTTCTACGTGATGCGTTAGTTGCAGCTGTAGCTCTCAGAAAAAAATGTTTTCACAGACCGGTCTTTCAATATACATTTTTTTCGCAGAGCTACAGTTCTGTAAGTACGGGCCGGGTTCATATGATATACATATATTAATTTTGTAAGGTCTTAATGTAAGGTCAACGTTAAAAAAATATTTATCAAAGTTTACAAACAGAAATGAAGGAATGAAGAAGTACGATAAAATTTACAACGATAAATCACGACAACTTATGAATAGTTAGTTACATGTATTTATAACTGTGTTTCAATTGCACTGCATTTGAATATTTTTAATTTTCTTCGTATTGCGTTCATTATTATGCAATACGTATTTGACCCACAGATTCTTAATGTAACATAAAATTATTTTTCTTATGAAAAAAATAAAGCCTACGTACCTATTTTACTTAAAATATATTATTTTTTGCATAAATTTTGCTTGTATCGTTTCGTTTTGTAGAATTTATTTTTTCTTGTCCCTCTTAAACCATTTTTTGCCACAAGTGAAAGGCGAAAACTTGTTATACCTTTACATTCTTTGTTTGTGATATCACAGTAACGCTACGTCATAGATTTAACGTAATAAAACTGTTTCGGCACTGTACATAATTTGAACTCCAAATCTATACAGACTGGGGTATACTATGTTATTTTATTAAGTATTTCAAGTATGTGATCATAAAACACGTTTAAAAAAAAATTAAATTCAGTTTTTAACAGTTATCTTTTTTGCGCAGTATTATCTGTTGATTTCCTCATAGTAAGCTTTAACAGTGCTGCGTTATGCAAATTCCAACAATAAATCGAATTCTATAATATATTGATTAAATTAGCTGCATGTATTTAAAATAAATAAGTTTAATATTCAAATTATAGGTGTTGCAAATTAGATACGTGCGTGCAGGACGGGGTTGTTGTTCAGAGAGGTCTATTGACCATCGTGCTTTTGCTTTTTGATAGACATATGCAATGAATATTAAAAAAAAACTATTCATGTGTACTGGCCGGTGTAAATATATAGCGGGAAGGGGGTTTATTGACAATTAAGATTCCTATTCTTCCATGCAAATTACGTGCATTGCAGACCAGCTAAAAATTATCTGATCTCTCTTTCTTTCTCTCTAATTATAAAATGGAGCGTATCTGCATGTCCATAGTAATATAACTATCATCAAACGAGGTAAACTTCCGATCCAATCCCTCCCCCCTCGGTAGACTTCTTATTTGCTAAGCAATACACACATGCAAAACATGCATATTAAGAACTTTTAGTGGACATTTGTCCTATGGTCAATCTTTGGCCATTTGAAATGTAAATGGTTAGAAATTTAATAAGAATGATAAATTAAAAAAAAACAAGCCAATCAAAGTTAAATTAATGTTTTATAATTAAACACAGTGTATTCAATTAAAGTCGGAGTTAAAAAAAAACATTTAGATTGAATTATCTCCGTAAAAGCCGTAACTTTGGACTAAGTGTCATAGTTCTACAAATTTTGGAAAAGCACGTTTCCCACGTTAGTTTCACATAAATGCTAGGTTTGTTAGAAAAGTTCGCAGACACATTGATCTACGGAAAATCTATTGTGTACTGTGAAGTGTGACCTATGTCTAATTAAATTCACATCCTTTGTTTATTAGTATGTAAAATATCAGGTCCATTTACTGAAACTTTGAAAATTTACAACGAATTTTACAATGCGGTCATAGGATTCATGGAGCAATCACTTGACGTTAGTGACGTCACAACCGGATTTCAAACCCATTACGATTTTTTATTAGTTCTAAATATCTTACATTTCATTGACTTTTCTTGTCTTTTTACTGCTTAAAATTTAAATATCAACATCGAGAATGTTACTTTTTTAATAATGTCTTAAGTGTTGTTCGGATATTAGCAAGATCTTAAGATGAACGTCTACGCAGTTTTTGCGATCATGATCAGGTTTGGATACAATGCAAATCCTGAGACGCAACTTCCATGCGTTAAGTGGAGCTACTGAGGTATCCCATGAAAGTTGATGAGAAAAAAAAATACTCCCTTCTTATGAAGCTAGTACCAATTGAATATTATTGTCTTTTTTACGTGTAGTCAATTTCTAGAAGCATTTCGAAGCATTTTAGTTCATTTTTGACATTTTCCTGTCTACGCACATAAATTTTAGCAGCTCGGTGCTCCATGACGGTCAAAGACGTTCCCATTCTTGGCTTTCATTTTACGCGTTGATTATATATAAATGGCTATAAAACATTCATACACTATCCAATTCAATTCAAAATTTCACCAAGTGACGTTTCATGAATACCGTAGCAGCAGGTAAAATTTCATAGTTCTCTTTGCGCTACCACTGTGCATTTTTTAATTTAATTGAAAAGTCTATGTAATATAAACGTTAAAAAAAGTAGCATGCTTCGTGAAACATGTTTTATCCAAAAAAGATAGCTGTATATTTTTTTAATTATCAACGGAAAACACCAAATCTTTGTACAGGTATATTTATTGGATAAATGGTAAAGTTTTAATCTCGAAAGTTTAACCGGTTTCATGGGAAAAGCGCGCTCACAATCGAAATTGTTCGCGAACTTTTCGAACAACCTTCGTATAATTGATTGCGCCCATGAGAGTAGGGTCCTGATGGCAATTTTTACACATTTTGAGTTATTCAATTTTGATAGAAGAAGGTGTTTGAGCTGCTGTTAATTAATATTTTTTCATATTAAATCCGGTAGCAAAGCCATGCGAGACGATTGTTAAGAAATTAAACTTGGTCGAATGAGGAAAAAAAAAGGTACACTTGCATCGAAATTCCCTCTCTGGTACCTCTTTTGTACATCGAGTTATCTCTCTTATTTTTATTCATAGAAAATCTATCATATTCTTCTTGTGTATTCTTCTCGAATTGTGAAGCCTTCAGAAGAATTATACTTTAAAGTTTAATTTCTGTCTTGAGAAGAAGTTAGCAGAGCTTCATTTTTATACCAAATATATGTACATCGCATAAAAACAAAATGTACAAAAGTTAGCCTGTGTAAAGACGAATAATGACCCCCATCGAATAATGACCGGGGGTCATTTTTCGACAGCGAAAAATGACCCCCAGTCATTATTCGACGTAGAAAAATGACCCTTTTGCCCGTAGAAAAAGTGTCACTTCCCTAAAAATTTGCAGAACCCACGTGAGAAAAAAATGACCCCCGTAGGAAAATGACCCCCTGTAGATTAAAGCTAAAATTTTTAGGGGGCAAAAAAAAAATTGGATAAAGAAGCATATTGGCCAAAATGCTCACCTGAGCTTATTGGGAATAAACTGATGATATGTTGATCTCATAACATTATACAATTATAGC
>PRKT01001349.1:0-12589 GCA_003671525.1 Saccostrea glomerata | reverse complement strand
GATAAAAATTTCTTTCTCTTTCATTGTCAAAGAGGATTTGCCAAACTTAAACAAACTAAAAGTTGGAATGATGGAAAATTAAATTTTTTCTATTAAAGAGTATTTAAATCTGATTTTTGCATGGTTTGATTTCTAAAAACAAGTGGAATATCATTCTTTAAGCAAACATTATAAGGAGGAATATAAAAAAGAAATTCTATTTACTTGAAAATCAAAGAATCTCTTTTCAAACACAATTTTAGCATTGAAAGACTACGTGAATCTCTTAATTATTTCAAACGACATTTTGTATTTCTATGGTTACAGAAAATGTAAAAATTAGTTTCGCTGTTAAAAAGATATCAAAGAGTGTATATTTTGTATCACTTTAAAGGGGGTCATTTTTCAATGGGGGTCATTATTTTATAGGACTAACATATAAAATAATGACCCCCTAGGACCCTTTTTCTACAAAAAATGATTTTTTTCTACGGGTGGGGGTCATTTTTTGTCGTTGAATATGACCCCCCGGTCATTATTCGATGGGGGTCATTATTCGTCTTTACACCTGCACCGGTGATTCAATGTTTACATGTTGTGATAGTAGAGCGGATCAAAATCCTTTTGCGATATTATATTTATTTCCTTGTCTAGTGCAATACATGTATCTAATTTCAAAACTGGTCCACATATATCAAATCAAATTCATTCGTCCATGTATTCAACAAGCCAGTTAATCCATTGTCTGAAGCTTTTGGCAAAAAAAAAAAAAATGATGAATATAGATCATAGTAAGCTTCAACAGTACTAGTAATGGAACCGATCTGGAATAAAATTCTGTTATTTTTTTTTTATTAAAACCATTGGACAAAAGGATTTGGACACAGATCAAAGATGCGAATGAAATTCTATCATTATTATCAATATTCAGACCTACGACAAAAGTTGGTGTCAATTTAAAAACGTAAACACGTGGTAAAAAAATCTGCGTTGACACTCGCCGTCGGTCTGCAACGTCACGTCTTTATGACGTTATTTCTCTGTTTTAGTGAAAATGTCATAAGGACCCTTTTCTCATGGGCGCAATCATATTTAAATCAATTTTATGATGGTTTGTAATCAAATTGTTATCAAAAATTGATTATATTTTGTTTTATTGCATATTTTTTTAAATAATATTTTGCGTTGTATTCAAGGCAAAAATGAACTAACGCAAAATGTACCGACGAAAAATCTTTATTACATTTTGTGCTGATCTGAACGCAAAATGTAAAACCACAAAATGTTATAATACCAGATTATTACATATCGTTTTCTTATTACAATTGGCCTTATAATAAGACACCCTTTTCATCATAAGTGTCTGATCAATACCAAGGAACAGAATTTTAAGCATTAATTCATTTTCAGTTTATGATTAGAGCCCCATCCTAAGACCGAAATCCCTAACAGTACCCCGGACCCGGGGGACTTGAAATTCACAATGCTGCAAGAAGAATTACTGATCATTATAAATATATAGTTAGGTCATCTGCTCATTACAATGGAGCAGAGAAGACTTCCAAACAATTAATGCACTTTCACTACATAATTTATATAGCCCGACCCCTCAACATGGGGCCATGAATTTCACGATTTTGGCTAAGAGCTCAATGCTTTTTTCAATTATGACAGCAGTTTGACTGCCCGATGTCCAGGAGAAAAGTAGATTTAAAAAAAAATTATTTTGATGGGTAAAGACCCAACTCATAGGCCCCAAAGGGACAGAGGCCATGAATTTAATGTTTACTTCCCTCTTCTCAAAGATGCTTTATGTCAGATTTCGTTGAAATTGGTTCAATGGTTCAAGAGAAGAAGCTAAACTTGTCCAAAAGTTAGCGAACGACGTACGACGTTGGACAAAAACACATAGCAATAGGTCACCTGAATAACCCAAGTGATCTACATATATTTAAATATGTAACGTACAGCCGACATATTTTTCTTTTAATCCTTATTTGGAAGAATATTTTATTTTTAAGTCTTAAGTATTTCATCATTATTTTAGGAATTTGAAGAAGAACCTGAGAGGTTTTGCACTACAGATAGTCAAACAAGAATAGAAATTCAGCAGAAAACACGTAAAATTCGTAAATTAGAAATGCAACTTGAAGGAGTTACTGACCAAGAAGTTGAAGCCGAAAATATTGAGAAGACTAGAGAAGAAGTACTTCAACTAAGAAAAGAAATAAAACACCTAGAGGATAATTCAAGCAAAAAACGCTCTCCAAAAAGGGTTGCTAGATCTGCTAAAAGATTGTTACGGAAAATCCTTGGATACAAAAAAGGTAAACTTAAGCAATGACAATGAACAATTACTCCTGAAAGTATTTAAAAAACATTTCTAGATTGTCGTACATTGTACATGTATAAAAAGTACCATTCTGAATTTGTTAGTTACGGCGGATTGTCAGTTATTGAGACGAAATACTGAATGAATTTGAGGGGTCCAGAATAATGTTGTACTAATTAGAATTATTGCATACATAATGATTTCCCTTACTTAGTGACCATCACATCTTTAATTATTTGTTTGTAAATATGCGATGGTCACTAAGTCACGGAATTCAAACATATTACATATGGAAATACATCTGAAAAAAATGATTTAGGATCTGTTGTAGGCGAGACTTAGACAGAAAATTTCTCTGTAAGCCGTATCAGCATCAACCATTACTTCCTCCAATTGCATTTATGTGCTGTTACATCACAGCTGACCAGCAAGTTCTCGTTGCGTTGTCGCAGAAATTCACTTTTGTGCTCAAGTTATACATGTACAATATATGATTAAATATATATAGTCAGGAGAGTTGAAATAATGTTTTTGTAAATGCCTTTCTGAGATATAATAGGCCTACATTTAGAAATAATGGTATTTTGCAGCAAATATTTCTTGTACTGGAATAATAGATTTCAGTTTCAACTTGTATATTCAAGGAGTATGTATAATCTCTCCGTCCTTGTATTATCTGCTCACAGCAATAAGTTATAAGTACATGTAATGTCATCAAGGACACCCTTTGCATGCATTTCAGCTACGCGTTCATCAACAGTATATACACCATTTCATACGAGTTCCTTTCATTTATTTCGTTTAGTGACATCATTAAGTCTTTTTAGCTTTTAGCTTTTCTGATCAAATGTGTCCGTAGTCTGTTTGTCTTCGTCGTTGGCTTTCTTGTCGTCGGTGTCCTTGATGTTTTAAATTTTTCAAATTTTCATCTACTTCCCGAGAACCCCTTGGTCATTTTAAAACAAACTTGCCACAAAGTATCATTGGGCAAAGTGTATTCAAGTTTCTTTAAATGAAGGGCCACTCCCTCATCCAAGGGGAGATAATTATGAATTAGTGAAAGGATAATGGCGATTTTTAAAAATCTTCTTTTAAAGAACGAATTGACCAGGAAATATGAAACTTTTGCGAAAGCATCCTCAGGTAGTGCAGATTCAAGTTTATTCAAGTCATGACACACGGGGGTAAATTGGTGCCACAGGGGCCAGTTAAATGTTTACTTAGGAATATATACAACAAGATGTGTTTGTGAAACAATTTGCGCCCGGTGGCAACAAAGTTCGAAAAAGTTACATTTAGCATATAGGTTATAGTCAATGCACAAGGTCATTGACCTTAATGTCATTTAAAAGAACTTAATTAGTAGAGTTTGTATATCAAATATGAAGTCTATCTTTTATGGTTCAAAAGTTATTGCGAAAGTTCGAGAAAAGCTATTTTTAGCATATAATTTAGTCAAGGTCACAAGGTCATTGATCTTGGTATAATTTTGAATGAGCGGAATAAGTGGAGTATGCATACTAAATATGAAGTCTCTATCTTTCACGGTTCAAATGTTATAGTGAAGGTTAAAAATGACAACAGACAAACAAACAGACAGACAGCACAAAAACTATATATGCCCCGAATCTATCGATCCGGACGCATATAAAGTCTTCTTTTTTTCTCAAGAACAAAATTATGTTTGATCATTAGTTATATGATAGCATCTGCATATGGTGTACATTCAAGTCTGTTTAAACCATGACCCCCGGGGAAAAGTAAGACCATAATGAAAGTTTCAACTCGTATGAAAAATGTCAGTCAAAAATATGACTGTACGCATCCTTAGTTGTCGTAGATTTAGGTTTGTTCCAAGTATACCCCCTCTCCCTCTAAGGAGTAGTTTGAGGCGAATTATGCATTTAATGTTTTTGGAATTATACTGCTTTTTTGGTTTTTTTCCTAGCCAGTGTTCAGGTGAGCGATGTGGCCCATGGGCCTCTTGTTAATGTTTCACTGTGTTTATTACATGTATTAATTCCTTCAATACTTACTAAACTTCAGCAATCTAAATTGTCAAATTTCTTACCGACTTCCATTACCGACAATTAAAGTGTTTGTCAAAATATGCAGTATGAAGTAATAATTATGGTTCGAATTCGGTGGCTTCTTACTCAGAAAGGAGCATTTCAGTGTTCTCTGATATGAAAATAGATACATGTTCATGTGTTAAGATAAGTTTTGTATTAAGCTCCATTTGTGAACTGGCTTTGTCATTCATTATATAATGTTCAGATCGGAAAGACATGTCATTTTGTTTTGAATGTACTTATACATGTAACATCAAAAACAGCTCACGTGAAAAGTGACGCGATTCAAATCTCTATGCTTACATAACAGGACAAAGTGATTGGAATTATTAAATGATGAAATACATGCACATCTTGTTCAATTAATCCCACAGTTTTTTTTCCCTTTAAATTTGATGTCTGTAGTCCCAGAAGTCTGCCCATCATTTTTCCCTTTGTCTGCAGGGTACAATAAAGTTTTAGACATATATTAGGTCACTAATGTCAGACAATTAGACATCACCGTAATAACATATATATCTGAAAGCGTAATAGCACCGATGTGCTTTCAACTTCTTTTAGAAACTTTGTATATTTGTATTTTTTGAGCTATGCATTCGGAATACCAATGCTCGCAATGCACCCGGATTGATAGATCCGAGGCGTATATTCTTTTTGTCCTGTCTGTTTGTCTGTTTATCTGTTTATCTGTTTGTCTGTCTGTCTGCTGAAAACTTTAACCTTCGCCATAACTTTTGAACCAAGAGATATAGAGACTTCGTATTTGGTATGCATACTCCACTAATAAAGTTCTTTCAAAAGACACCAAGGTCTATGACCTTGTGACCTTGACAGTGACCTACATGCTAAAAATAGCTTTTTCAAACTTTTGCCATAACTTTCGAAGCTAAGGAGATAGAGACTTCATAATTGGTATCAATACTTCACTAAAAAAGCTCATACAAACGACACCAATGTCATTGACCTTGTGACCTAGACTGTGACCTTAATGCTAAAAAAAGCTATTTTCGAACTTTCCCCATAAATGTTGAACCATAGGAGATGTAGACTTCATATTTGGTATGCATACTCCACTACTAAAGTTATTTGAAACAGCAGTAATATCATTAACCTTAACTGTGACCTTAATGCTAAAAATAGCTTTTCCGAACTTTGTTGCCGCCGGGCGCATAGTGTTTCACAAACACATCTTGTTTGTGTTTAAAAGACATCATTTATATTTTTTGACAGATGACATGGTTACTATTGTCATATCTTCATATTACATGAACTGGGGGTATAGAGAGTTATGTCTTATTCTCCAAAACGTTGAAGGAAGCCTTTATCAAATTTTTTTAATTTCAGTTTAATTATCATTCAGTAAGATTGATATTTTTATAATTTCAAAATAGAAATTAGTTCGAAATTATTGTTTTAACCTTTAGGGGTAAATAACACAAACAAAACTTTTTTTTCTCAGAAATTAGCTAAATTTCTCATAGAATTACTTTTGAATTGGTAACCTGAATAATGTTTACCAAGTATAATCGAAGAATTTTGTAAGATTTTGTTACAAGGTTAAAAATTAAAAATTTGTGAAAAGTTACATGTGGGATACTATAGAAAATATATAAAAGCAAAACAAAGTCTCATATATAAGCACAAAGGAAAACCTACGATTTCTTTATATTTCAGGGATTTATTATTTATGTTATTTCAGAACAACATCCGTCAAAATATTTATATATCAATCCATGCATTAATTTTTTGTTTGTGTTAAGTTTCCTTAAGGAAAGCATTGCATCGAATAACAAAGTTTTCATGAAATATTATACATGTACATATTGAAATACCTATAAATGACAGATTGATTTCCACAAGTGTAATCTAAGCTTTTATTGTTTTAACTCAACACTATTAATTTTTTGAAGTGATGTGAGCAACTTAGGACAGAATAGGAGAGTACTCTCAAGGATTATAAAGCCATTATTATATGAAATCAATGTGCGTGTAACTTAAAGCAAGCTTTTGATAAAGCAGAGTAATAAGCAAGCACAAATAAGAGACAAACATGTGTGAATTCAAACTTTTTTTTTGCAAAAGAAACACTCAAAAGTAAAAAGTCGCTTTATTAACGTGAATGCCCCTTTTTTCCGTAACATTATTTTAAACTAGTGCTTATTGTAACGGGGACCGTTACAGATGTTCCCCAAACGCTCCCCATCTCCCTTTTGGTGCCATATTCCCTGTAAGCTTCATTAAACATGACAAAAACTATGTATTTGAGACTTAAACAACGCCAAGTTCATCCAAAGTTTAGCACTGCACGAGTGTGCATGTGAACGCATGTGCGTAATGATGATCAGATTATAGCGCACGTACACGCACGTGTATGCCTGTGCATGTAGACCATACCCTCTTTTAGAAGTTCATTATATATATCTATGTTCCAAATCCCATGCTGTTTGGTTGAAAACCAAGGGAGTTATAGCTATTTTAAAGTTTCAGCCAATCAGATTGCAGCGCACGTGCATGCACGTGTTTTCATGATAATTGCTATATATCTTGTTGTAGGATATCTTAATACATGTCTATTTTCAAAATTTCAAAGGATTTTGTCAAAAAACAAGAAAGATATGGAGACTTTTGTTTCAGCCAATCAGAGCAAAGCGCTCGTGCATGCGCGTGAGATCTTGCTATTTTGACCATTTCATGTTGTGCATGTCACTAATATATCCTTATATTATGAGTTTCAAAGCATTTCATCAAAAAAGTAAAAAGTTACACCAAAATCAATTAAATCGGTCATTTTACGTGTTGCACGTGCGCGCTCTTGCAAGCACGTGCGCGCAAAATGACCTTCGTTCGGCAAATCTACATAACATGTCTACTGACCCTAAAAACATTTTACCTTACTCGGATGTGTAGTTTACAAGATCACTCGAGGACAAAATTTTCCCAGGAATAATAATAATAACTAGATGAGATCTCGTTGCGAGCAACGAGTAGGTCTTCCGTTGAATTTCTTGATAAGATGAGATGTGATTTTGACTGAGATGTTCGTTTAAAGAGAATGACATTAAGTTTTCCTTCATCAAATGTAAAGTTTCTCATTTTTATCACGATATTCTGAACATCTTTTGTTCAATAAGGCTTATAAAAATATTCCTCCTTTTCGAGACATAAAGCATAAAAAATATAGCATTTTGGTCTCTTGCAACCCCCTAATTACGTAACATATGATCAAAACGTTATCATAGATTATTGCAAATCGTTAAGATAAATACTTTTGCTTCAGTAATGTATAACAAAATATTGATCATTAGAGAGTTATAGATAAAAGAATATTGGCCCCTCTGAGTCCCTAATTTGAGGGGTCAGCCCCTTTTTCTTGAGATTAAATGAAAGGTCTTGTGATTTTGAAGATTTTTTGTTCAACACTTATTCAGAGATTTCTATTCGTTGTGGAGATATGCTAAATGGATATATTTAGGGGCCACTCCTACAAGTCCTTAATGGGGCCGTTTTACAAAACTTCAAAGTATACATATTGTTTAGAACATTATTCTGACCATCTTTTGTTCAATATTGCTTATTAAAATATTCCCCCTTTTCGAGATATAAAGCGTCAAAGATGTGTCATTCTGGCCCCTTGTGACCCCTAATTACGTAACATATTATCAAAATATTGTCATATATTGTTGCAAATCGTTAAGATTAATACATTTACTTCAGTAATGTATAACAAAATATTGATCATTAGAGAGTTATAGATAAAAGAATATTGGCCCCTCTGAGCCCCTAATTTGAGGGGTCAGTCCCTTTTTCTTGAGATTAAATGAAAGGTCTTGTGATTTTGAAGATTTTTTGTTCAACAATTATTCAGAGATTTCTATTCGTTGTGGAGATATGCTAAATGGAAATATTTAGGGGCCACTCCTACAAGTCCTTAATGGGGCCGTTTTACAAAACTTCAAAGTATGCATATTGTTTAGAACATTATTCTGACCATCTTTTGTTCAATATTGCTTATCAAAATATACCCCCTTTTCGAGATATAAAGAGTCAAAGATTTGACAATGTGGCCCCTTCTGACCCCTAATTACATATCATATGATCAAAATTGTATCATATATTGTTGCAAATCGTTAAGATAAATACTTTTGCTTCAGTAATGTATAACAAAATATTGTTCATTAGAGAGTTATAGATAAAAGACGTTTGGCCCCTCTGAGCCCCTAATTTGAGGGGTCAGTCCCATTTTCATGATATCAAATGAAAGGTCTTGTGATTTTGAAGATTTTTTTGTTCAACAATTATTCAGAGATTTCTATTTGTTGTGGAGATATGTTAAATTGAAATATTTAGGGGCCACACCTACAAGTCCTTAATGGGGCCGTTTTACAAAACTTCAAAGTATGCATATTGTTTAAAACATTATTCTGGCCATCTTTTGTTCTATGTGGCTTATCAAAATATTCCCCCTTTTCGAGATATAAAGCGTCAAAGATTTGACATTCTGGTCCCTTGTGACCCCTAATTACGCAAGATATGCCTAAAAGTTTATAATATATTGTTCCAAATGGTCTAAAATTAAAAAAATATCGAAAAATCGAGCAGAAAAAATGATAAAATTTTTTGGTCACACGGGGGATCGAACCCGGGTCGCCCGCGTGACAATCCAACACGCTAACCATTGAGCCATTGGAATCGCCGCTTCGCGTTTTCAAATGCAAATATCTCGAAATTGGCTTTTTCGATTTTCAAACAAATTACATATTTCGCTTCTGCAAAAGAGTCTCTATTCAAATCAAAAACAAAAATATTAAAAAACAAAAGTTGAAAATTTGCGTTTTTTAAATCTGCTTCCGGTAGCGACCGGAAGTATTGACGACGCACGAAAAGGTCATTCTACAACTCTATAAATCATGAACTATCATCTCCAATTAATCTTCAGTTCATACCTAAGCAGTTTTCGCTACTAAGTTCAGACAAAATTGCAAATTAAAATCAGAAAATTGTCCAGATCTCACGACCGGAAGTGACGTCATAAAAACGCTTAAAAACCTATCAAGATCGATTGATGATCTATTACATATGAAAATTTCATGTAGATTGACTGAGCCGTTTCTGAGAAATCGCGTGCACAAAAATCGGTTGGAAAAAAAAAATAATAATAATAGGGAAAAAGAAACCGAAGAATAACAAGAAGGTCTTCCGTTGGAGACGAAAGACCTTAATAACTAGATGAGATCTCGTTGCGAGCAACGAGTAGGTCTTCCGTTGAATTTCTCGATAAGATGAGATATGATTTTGACTGAGATATTCGTTAAAAGAGAATGACATTAAGTTTTCCTTCATTAATTTTGAAGTTTCTGTTTTTATCACGATATTCTGAACATCTTTTGTTCAATATGGCGTTTAAAAATACTCCCTCTTTTCAAAACGTAAAGCATAAAAAATATATCATTTTGGCCCTTTGCAACCACTTATTACGTAAGATATGATAAAAAATTTATAATTTATTGTTGCAAATCGTTAAGATAAAAATCTTTGCTTCTCATAATGGATACTTATCAAAAAATATTTATCATGAAAGAGTTGAAGATGAAAGACTTTTGACCCCTCTAAGCCCCTAATTTTAGGAGTCAGTCCCATATTTTCTCGATATCAAATGAAAGGTCTTGTGACTTCAAAGACTTTGTTCAACACCTATCCAGAGATTTCTTTTCCTTGTGGAGATATGCTTCATATACATATTTAGGGGTCACCCTTACAAGTCCTTAATTGGACCGTTTTACAAAAATTCAAAGTATGCATATTGTTCACAACATTTTTCTGACAATCTTTTGTTCAATATTGCTTATCAAAATATCCCCCCTTTTCGAGATATAAAGTGTCAAAGATTTGACATTCTGACCCCTTGTGACCCCTAATTACATGTACGTAACATATTATCAAAATTGTATCATATATTGTTGCAAATCGTTTAGATAAATACTTTTGCTTCAGTAATGTAAAACAAAATATTGATCATTAGAGAGTTATAGATAAAAGACTTTTGGCCCCTCTGAGCCCCTATTTTGAGGGGTCAGCCCCATTTTATTGATATCAAATGAAAGGTATTGCGATTTTGAAGATTTTTTGTTCAACACTTATTCAGAGATTTCTATGCGTTGTGGAGATATGCTAAATGGAAATATTTAGGGGCCACTCCTACAAGTCCTTAATGGGGCCGTTTTACAAAAATTTGAACTATGCATATTGTTTAGAACATTATTCTGACCATCTTTTGTTCAATATTGCTTATCAAAATATCCCCCCTTTTCGAGATATAAAGCGTCAAAGATTTAGCATTCTGGCCCCTTATGGCCCCCAATTATGTATTATACGACATTAAAATCATAATATACATTTTAGATTGTTGAGTTAAACATTTTTGCTTCAGTAATGTATAACAAAATATTGACTGTTAAAGAGTTATCGAAAAAAGACTTTTAGCCCCTTTTGGCCCCTAATTTGAGCGCCCGGCCCCTTTTTCTGGATTTAATGTTGGAGCTCTTAAGATTTTGAACACATTTTGTTCAACAACTATTGAGAGATTCTTATTCGTTTTCGAGTTATTCACAAAAGAAATATTTAGGGACCGATCCTTCAACTCCCTAATGGGGACGTTTAACGAAAACTGAAAGGTTGCATATTGTCCAGAACATGATTTTAAACATATTTTGCTCAATATTACTTATCAAAATATTTCTCACTTTCGAGATATAAAGCGTCAAAGATTTGGCATTATGGCCCCTTGTGGCCCCTAAATATGTAATATACGACATTAAAATTATAATACACTGTATACACTTATACATTTTTGAGATAAACATTTTTTCTTCAGTAATGTATAACAAAATATTGACTATTAATGAGTTATCGAAAAAAAGACGTTTAGCCCCTTTTGGCCCCTTATTTGAGCGTCCAGCCTCTTTTAATGGATTTCATCTTGGAGCTGTTTGGATTTTGAAAACTTTTTGTTCAACAACTATTCAGAGATTCTTTTTCGTTTTCGAGTTATTTGCAAAAGAAATATTTAGGGGCCAACCCTTCAACTCCCTAATGGGGACGTTTAGCGAAAAATGAAAGGTTGCATATTATTCAGAACACGATTTTGAACATCTTTTGTTCAATATTACTTGTCAAAATATTTCTCACTTTTGAAATATAAAGCGTCAAAGATTTAGCATTCTGGCCCCTTGTGGCCCCTAATTATGTAATATACGACATTAAAATCATAATATTATACAGTTGTAGATTGTTGAGTTAAACATTTTTGCTTCAGTAATGTATAACAAAACATTGACTGTAAAAGAGTTTTCGAAAAAGACTTTTAGTCCCTTTTGGCCCCTAATTTAATCACCCAGCCCCTTTTTCTAGATTTCATCTTGGAGCTCTGAGGATTTTGAACACTTTTTGTTCAACAACTATTCAGAGATTCATTTTCGTTTTCGAGTTATTCGCAAAAGAAATATTTAGGGCCCAACCCTTCAACTCCCTAATGGGGACGTTTAGCGAAAAATAAAAGGTAGCATATTCTCCAGAACATGATTTTGAACATCTTTTGTTCAATATTACTTGTCAAAATATTTCTCACTTTTGAGATATAAAGCGTCCAAGATTTAGCATTCTGGCCCCTTGTGGCCCCTAATTATGTAATATACGACATTAAAATCATAATATACAGTTGTAGATTGTTGAGTTAAACAATTTTGCTTCAGTAATGTATAACAAAACATTGACTGTAAAAGAGTTTTCGAAAAAAAGCTTTTAGCCCCTTTTGGCACTTAATGTGATGAGTCAGCACTATTTTCATGGTATATCATATGAAAGATCTTGTCATTCTGCACAAATATTGTTCTGTATGTTTTAACAAAATAATTCTATTTTAAAAGATATCATTAAAAATGTCTTAAAAAATCACTCATAATTTGTATCCTAAATTTTAACCCCTACCGAGCTTCAATACTAGGTACTTCCGGAAAATATTTAAACTCGTAGTAACACAGGGATATGTCCTCTATCATCACTGAAAATTTCAGCGCTCTAGCTCAAGTCGTTTCTGAGATCAATGACGGACAAGAAGGTCCGCTAAATTTTAATAAAAGGGCGACAACTCTAGACCGGAAGTGATTTTCAAAAAATCCTTCAAATGGTACAAACTTCAGATTATCCAGCA
>PRKT01001348.1:72281-95740 GCA_003671525.1 Saccostrea glomerata | reverse complement strand
TGGGTAGACGGCCTGTCTCAAAGTACAACATGGACGTGTTTGTAGTTTTACGAATTAGTTAGACTGTTAAAATGAGTTTATATGTATATATGTACATGTATCATAAGGGTTTACAAAACTGACCAGCCATTATTTCCTTTCGGTATAGGCCATCTATGTACAAATTAATACAGTTACTAAGTGTGAATAATGTAAAAGAACTCTGTAGTTTAGGGAAGTTTATCTATAAAGCCCTCGCGCTTAGAAATGATTTAATAATGTAATGGTGTGTCATTTGCTGATTTGTTACTACTATGTATTATTATATGATTGATATGATTATATCTGCTTTAATTATTACATGTCATTCTCCACATGAACTGTAAAGACTGTTAAAATGAGTTTATATGTATATATGTACATGTATCATAAGGGTTTACAAAACTGACCAGCCATTATTTCCTTTACTTCTTTTGTTTATATTGTATAAATGCTATAAGACGTATGTCTTTTGCAAATAAAGAATTGAATTGAATTGAGATCTTTTAAACTGTAACAGTTCAAGACAGTTAACTTATATGAATAATAAACCATGAAGATTGGGCAACAGATATAGGGTTAAATACGTCTGCCGTAACTTCCGGTCGTCACAGGAAATGATGAAAAAAATTGAAAATGATTTTTGTAAATGCTATTAAGACTTTAATTGTCTAAAGTAACGTCGAGAATCTTGGTAAGCTACACGACGTTTGTTTTCCTGTTATCCTTTTAAATATCATATACCTTTTTAACATAGATAAAAGCTCATTCATACAGATAAATAGAGGAGAACGGAAGACCGTTTTTGTTGCTGTAGCAACAAGAGTTTCTAGTTATTATAATTATCATTATTATTATTTGTCTAACAGGTTGAAACAATTAATGTTACTACATGAAGCTTTGAGTGAATTTTGAGTGCAACATTTCATACACAAAGGAAGGTGCCGCCGACTTGAGGAGTCAAACGATTCTGGACTGCAGGCCAAAAAGCCTTTAAGTTCATCCCAAAAGGGTACGTTTACGGAATATACATGTACAACAGATCTCAAGAAATTTAGAAGTTAAATGGTGATGGAGGGCAATGATAAACTACAAAATATTCTTTATGATCTAGAAACGTTTATGATAATTTAGAGAAAACTCTTGCAGAACTTTAAGATTTAGAAATTGAAACACAAGCTATGCTACATGAAAACTGATAGAGAGTTGAAAGAATGCACAGAGATCCATGTGAGAGTCGTTATCATTTGACACCTTATACTGCAATGTGTTTTAATTTAACTGTTTCCTTTTTTGTTTTTTGTCTCTAGTTCTTCATAATCGGGTTGGCGTTTTTTTTTAGTACTTTATTCAGATAATTGTAATTATGGTTAATAACTACATATAGAGGACGATTAGATTTTATATTTAGATTTGTCAAGTGATGCAGCAGTCACGTGATTTTAGCACATTTATTTGCAGTTTTGAGGTCATCTATAAATTTCACAAGTGCACGGGTCTAACCAAGTTAAATTCTAAGTTTAGTTTATAAATATTTTTAAAACGCATTGTAGTTTCTGCAAAGGTTACACGCTCGCTAGCCAAGCACATATTTAAGGTCTTCCGTTTCCAACGGAAGACCTTCTACTGATTGTGAAGATTAAGATTATTCTTATTTTTTTTTTTTTTTTTTTCTTCCTAGACGCCAACTTTGAGGCCTCGTATCTCGCTCATTTTTTAATGGATTTTGTTCAAATTTTCAGACATTATAGACGGTAATAAACTCTATCAGAATGTTGTCAATAATTTCAAAAAGTCACTTCCGGTTTTGAGTTATTTCCCTTTAAACGAAAAATTATAGGCTTTCATTTCCAGACAAAGGCTCAGAGACCACTAGAGTTGGAGCAGAAATTTTACTGGTTTTAGATAACAGAAGGATTGAAGTTGTGCACATCGGTTTTTGTTTTTCGATTTCTCTATTCAAAATGGCGCAATACAGGGGTCAAAAAATAGAACGCCTAAAAGAGCGAAAATTTACACATGTTTTCCTTTTTATCTTGAAAACTAAAAATATTTTGTTAAGACATGTTGAACAAAAGTTGTGCATAATTGCAAGGGCTTTCATTTAATACTATAGAAAAGGGGCTGGCCCCTAAAATAAGGGATCTCTGGAGCTTGAAAGTTTTTGCTTTATAACTCAAAAACGGTAAATATTTCGATCTAGATATATCGAGCAAAATTGTTCTTTAACACCCTTTTGATCTGATAGGAATGTTTATCTGTTCGAATATACGGGGGTTATTGCATAATATGCAGTCGAAAGCAGGTCAGGTAAACATGTAGCCTTTTCATTCGGCAAGTAAATCTGACCTCATCATGTGTACAACTTGCTGTAAATAATATACCCTACGGTATTTTATGTTGATTTTCTTCAAAATAAGGTTTTAAACGTGTTTTATGATTAACTATTAAATCATGTATTACAACTACTTTTTCTATTTTTCTTTATAAAATTTAATTAGTTTTATAGTGAACACATCTTTAAAAGCGGAAGATATAAAATCTACCTTTCTATGTTTATCATTGTAACAAACTATATAATTAATCTTAAACTTTATACATTGAATAATTCACGATCATTAGTTGTATACATATTACGATCCCATTGTTCAGCGAGATGTTTTACAGTTATGTAATCAAAGCCGCAAATCCCACGCTATCGATCTAGGTCACGAGTGTACCAGGCACCTGTGGACATAAACAAAGCAAGTGTTTGTGATTGTATTAGACCATTGTGTAGAAAGACCTAACAATTAATAGAAAACTGTGTTTTTAATTACATCGCGATTCAATAAGATTATTTTACCCATCTTTCATATTAAATCGTAATTCCAAACACTGGTGCATAAAATTATTTTGAACTGTGTTCGCTTTCTTTGGCCTGTTCTCGCAAAATAAAAAAAATCTCTATTCTGTGTTAATGTATTTTATTTCAATTGTAATTGAGAAGGGGCTTCGGCAAATAATTATAATTAGTGATGGAAAGTGATAGGTAATATTGTATATGTACGTTTTATTTTTACCATGATCACTCTTTTGTTTCTCCATTTACCGGGGTATCATTTTTTTAAAGATTAAATAAACATTGAACATAAAAAGTAATTTATAATATACTATTGTTCACGTATTTGTAATACCGGTATAGCAAACAGGTTATATCCAACTTTGTCTCTAAAGTTGTGTTGCCCGGTCCTCGTTTACAAGCACGTGGTTGCAGAGAACAGAGGGCATATTTGAAAATCCATTGTGTACTCCGATAGTTACAAATGGAAAATTGGGTTTAAAATATGTCGTTAATTTCATATCATTTCATTTCACTCTATTTCAGCTTGTTTAAATCAATCGTAATCGCTTGTACATTTATTCATTGTAAGTTTTATGTATTTTGATAGCCGAATAAACACTAGCTTGGTTTGCACCCCCCCCCTGTTTTTATCGAGGTGGATATTGTTTTATGAATATTAAACTTACATGTACGCATGCATGGTAGTTGTAAGTGGAGGTGACGTTTCTAATTCACGGGAAAACATCCAACGTTAAATTAAGCACTTTTGAGTATGCAGTTATTTGCTACTAAACTTTAAAATGTTATTGTACAAAAATAATATACTTTTTCGTTGAATAAACAGAATATCTCAACATTGCACGATTAATTTGACATGCTTGTACATGTTCAGTCGATGTCAGTATAAATACACATGGATGCACTTTTGCCTAGAATAACGGCCAAAATATATACATCCAGAGTTTAAGAATACGATTTTTAAAAAAATTGAAAATTCGTTAATGCTATTTATCATTAACCAGTATCTCGACGATAAAACATCAATTTTAATTCTTTACCAAACGTCCTCCCGGTCAGTCATTGTTAATGTTGGTGACATGAAATGTAGATACTAGGGTCTCAGTAAATAATTTCACCTTAATTATCCTCATCGTCATTCGGTGTTTTCATCATTAGAAATAAATTGTTTGAGGACGTCTTTTTTTCTCTTCTCACATTGGTAACGCGTAGGAAAAAGTTTTTAAACAAAGCTAACGGCATTTTACAAAAAAGGAAAACGAGAAGAAAAAAACGTGTCTATTTAGATTAAAAACACAACGCATCAATTTGTATTTGATTAATCCACATACGTTTTTTTTCCTTCTCCCATGCATTTCGACTATACGAAAAAAAAGGATCAGCAAATCCTTTGGTAATATTAAAAGAAAGGTGTTGTACCTTCAAAAGACACTATATCCCACAGGCCTTTAGATCGCTTAGAAAAAAAATTGTGTGTATTTTTTTCCAACACCTCAATTTTTTTTCTAAGCGATCTAAAGGCCTGTGCTATATCCGAACAGTTATTACAGAGACTACCAAATATATCACGGCGTCCCTGAAAGAATCATTTTTAAATATTTCAATAAATTCTAATTTAGTTCAAAGAAAGCCACGCTGTTGTATACAAACATTCCAAAAATAATATTTCATGTTTCACGGACCGACACGTGGTTAAATTTCCTCTCATCACTATAAGTCCCCCCCCCCTTTAACATGTTTAAAATGAATATATAATGTCTTCCTTCTGAGCCGAGAATGTTAGTTGGTTGATTTGTTTTTGTACATGCGTATATACATGTAGATTAAGGCTGGTGTTGAATTCCGAAAGAAAGTCACAACCTATTTTTTTTTATGTAAACCAATAATCATTCTATGCCCCGCCATGAATATGGCTTGGGATATAATGTTTGTCATGTCGGACGTCTTCCATCCTGCCTTATCTCCTTCCGTCACACTTTGCCTTTAGCTAAGTTCAAAGCTCAGTTTCAAACAAACTAACCAAGATATTTTTAAAAATAATCAAACTTCATACACAGTATAGCTGCAGAAAAAAAATAACAGACAGGAGAGTTGTACTGAGCCACCCACTGAAAAAACTGATCCTACTAAACAGAGTACGCTAGTACATATGTACGATAGAAAACTTTAGAGTAAGCTAGTAATAACTGTATATTTATTGCGGAAAAGTTTTTGAAATATTTCTTCAAACTGAAAGCCTTTTATTGCCTGACGTCACGCTAAGGATCAATAGGGTTCGAAGAGGTCACAGTTAGCCAGCAAAATTTTGTGCATGCTGATTATCATCGGATTTGTTACATGCATTTCAGCAACAACAGTTATCTATTCTGTTAGCAGAAAAATAAACATATTGCTAATACAATACATTGAAGTATTTATTTTCTCTAGCCTTTTGCTAGCATATATTAATTTCATGCGAGTTCTTATACGGATATATGTCCGTTTGACCTTTATACTACTGGATTAGTCCATTTGTCTTCTAGGTAAGGGGTGACGCTATTATTTCGCGCCAAAATGTCACGTGTAGGTTTTTGCACCCTTTTTCTGGACTATTCTATTGAATGAAAATGAAAACTGCATGAATTTTGTAAAGTCTGTTCTTTTTTGTCAGAATCCTGGTCGAGCTTTGGAAAAAAACAAACAAACAATTCGGTGACATTGTGAAGTGAGTTAGAAGTTACATCATTTAAAGTAATAAAACATTTGATGTTGACCCCTCATCTCTGGGAAAAACTTCCTGAATCCGCACCATGGCATTCATATATCGCCGTCAAGTTTGTTGGGTCATTTAAAGCTTTAATTATTTTCCCCACGTTTCCAACAATCTTTGATACTTTGGCATACCCAAGAAACTATCAATCATATTCTACACGTCAGTCATAATTGTTAGATCCCCAATTTCTTGTAGTTATCATATTTTCAGCTGCCACCTTTATATGTAGCCATGCTTTCAAGCATTAATCAAATGTTTTTCCTTATTTACGTCATCCTCTAAAACCATTTTAGACTTGCGGACAGAGGTGTTCATCTTTTCGTCCCGGGTTCGAATCTACAGCGGGACATGATCATGATTTCATTTTTTATTTGAGATACAAACAGTATTATATATGGTTTATGTTTTGTGCAACATCTCCATAATTTACTCCAGTGAAATAATTTAACCCCCCCCCAAATGTAAACGTTTATAGTTTATCATGCTCATAGATTCTATAGATATTGATGACATAGTCAGCCAAGCTTTTTAAAAAGCTGTTACTTGTGTTATTATTTGTTTATTTATTCGCGCAAAGGACATTGGGTAGTAAAGGAGCTCTGGGAATGTTGCACAACAAAATTTGCTTGACGTGTGTACAATTCCGAACTTCTTTTCTTACACGTTATTCTATTGAGCTCGCTGCACTCGATATTATACGGTTCTTGAAAATGAAAGAAACGTCGTAGTCTTTATGAAAAGTAACCAATTTTCTTGATTGTACAAACATTTTTAAAGAAATTAGGGGGGGGGGTTAAGTTATACAAAGAAAAAAAATAATATGTGTCATTTTAGATTACCGACGTGCAATGATCTGATACATGTGTACCGTATTTATGAGAGGTTCATATCTCTTCCCTTGTCTGAAAAGTGTCGCATCCATTGATATTTTCTTTTTTGCTACGATTTAATGCTTTAAAAATGATGTCTTTATTTAATTTGGTTATTTTCGATAGATAAATATCTGTCCCACCTGTCTGTGGGATGGGATAGTAAAGTGTCTGCCGTCCGTTCGTCTGTTCGTCTGTCTAGCTGTCTGTCTGTCTATTTTTCAAAATACTACTCTTCATACCGTTTTGGTCTGATTTCAATATAACTTGGCACACAAGTACACATCTCTAAGATACATAGTATAGTGCATCGGTTTTTGAATGCTTTAAAATGCGACGTCTTCAACAGTTTTTGTCTGAATTCAATATTGCTTGGCACATAAGTAGCCTTCACTAAGATACAAAATATCGTGCATCCGTTTTTGATTTCGATGAACGGTGTTGCCATGGTTACTAAAAATAGAAATTTCTGTATATAATTCCTTAAAAATGTTATTCCTCCTACAGTTTTAGTTTGATTTCAATATAACTGGACACACAAGTAGACTTCAATGTGATACATAATTAACTGCATCGTTTTTGATTTCGATGAACGGTGTTGTCATGATTACACAAAATAGAAATTTATGTGAAATTCCTTTAAAACGCTACTCCTTCTACAGTTTTGGTCTGATGGCAATGGCTAGTTTTCTCTTCCTTTGTTATAAGTACAAACAAGTAGAGCTATAGTCTCGACATTGTGTTGAACCCAATGAATCATTTTGCCTCGATTATAGTCAGAAAAAAACTCATGGCTGAACATATCCAGTCATTTGGACGAGTCAAGATTAGTGACAGTGAAACTGTAAATTCGCTACCATTTTTCTATTAGTGAAACATTGCTGATATAATGCAGGGTGGGACGTGACCTTGACTCGAGTTCAAAGTCCCCAAGGATAAGATGTTTTTGGTTGGATGCATGGACAGAAAGAATATCTAAATAAAATGTTTGAAATTTTCCAGACGGTAACACATGGATAATATTTTTATAACGAGAGCTAGTCATTGCTTAGATCAAGGTCATTTGGAGAGTTCAAGGTCACTTGGAAAGTTCAAGGTCACATATATTCCTTTACAGTCTTTTTCCTAGCTAAACATTGCAAGTTGCTTCTCTTAAAAGGTTTAAATTTTCACTTGTAGAACTTTAGAATGTGGCTTGACCTAGACTCAAGGTTACGTCTTCTTATCCGTAGCTCCAACGGAAGACCTATTCGTTGCTTTGCAACGAGCTCGGCTCTAGTTATAATTACTTTCATAAATCCATGCCGTACATTTTTTGCATTTTTCGTTTAAATTCATTGAAACACTTGATCGCTTTATACATCCTATCATTAGAACATCTGCACTTGAATACAGAACAGGAAGTAATTGGTGCCAAAAGTTAATACTGTGTTTACTGGCTAGAAGCTCTCATGTAAGGTAAACTCATTTAAATAATTTTCATTTGAAAATTTTGAACCTTGATTAAGGTTCCTTACTTGTCTTATATTTTATTCATATTTTTTTCAGCAAGATAATTTTTGACATAGCTAGATGTACTTTGATGAGTTTTGAAAGGAAATAAAAATACTCAACAGTAAATTAATAGGGCTACTCTAAAGGGCAATTGTATCTAGTAGCCTGAACCTAAGCAATGGCTGAAAGCTCACAAAAAATTAGATTTGGAAGTCCCTTAGGACTTTTAAAAACTGATTTTTTAACAAATAGGTTTGACAATATAACAATTATATCTATTTTCTAAGGACAGCAGGTATGACAGGTGTACAAATTTACTTAATGACTATGTAGATCAAACATCGAGGTGGCATATTGAATCACCTTTTTCGCAAGGACATACACTAAATAGATGTTAGCTATAGTCTTTTTTTTTAATATGAAGAAGATATGTTTACCTTAACTTGAAAAGTGCTGCTGCTTTCTTTAAATCGAGAGTGGGAATTGAAATTTAAACTAATAAAATGCGAATTCTATTCTAAGCAGCAGCACTTTCTAGATAGTGCAAAATATGCAGAAAGAAATTGTAACTTAATTAATTTTAATTTCAACCAGGGTATGCCCTTGCGATATTGAAATTTGTTTATGAACTCCATTCAGTACACATACAATGCATTTATCAAGTGACTCTCTATTGATGGGACCAAACTACAAAGATGGGTATACTGTACACTAGACAAAATTTCTTACGCACTATATGTCAATTCTTATTTGTAAATTGAACATTTGCCGGGGCAGTACTTGTTTAAATGAAATGCAATTATTTCCAAAACAGTGGGATTAACAAAAGTCTTGGACCCTCGAATAACCTAATTGTCCGAAAACTAATTTTCATATGTTCACTGCTAAGCATATTTGCCCCGATATAAAATTCTTGATCACTGAAGGTGATCTGTGAGATTGCCTCTGGAGTAGTTCCCCAGTGATCAAATAACAAGGTGCCATTGACTCTCATATCACCGAGTACTCGTTTGGTGCCTTGATGTTCATACCAAATCAACTCAACGTCCGGTTGACCTAGTATTATTGATCAATTTTCAACTTATTGTATGATGCTACTTTAATGCAATGACTATCTATTTAAAACATTGTTATTTTTGTATGTTGTTAATCTATTAGCAACATATATTTTGCAGCATATTTTTTAGTGATTGGTATTCATAAACTTTTTTATGTTTTCATTTTTGACAGATTTCTATAAAGGAACCCCCAGCGGACGCCATACTGTTTGCTTTAGCACGCTCTTCTAACGGCAAACGCCGCATACGGTGTAACTTTATCTGAATTTTTACTTAGTACGAATGTAAAAAACACATATACAAAGAAAAAAAAAATATTTCTTTTCTTTCGAATTTGAATGGAAACAATTTTAATTTTTTTTTCTATGAATTAGTCATACTTCAGTAAACATTGTAGTAATTTATTAGGTTTAACATTAATATGCCTTTTTTATATTTAAGGAACATATTTATATATCAAATACATCACTCACATGTTTTTAAAAGTAAAATATTGATTCTCTTTGGTGTTGCTTAGCAATTTTGACTAGTGTGTTATTTTAATAAGTATTTAAATGTAATAATAAAACGGCTTCATACAAATGCATTCGGTTTCAATAGTTCAATAGTTTCAATAGTTCCGTTTTTTATCCACGTCTATATTCCATTGATTTATTACTAGTAAGCATTAAAAATGCTGCGATTTCAAAGTCCGATGGTCATGCCAAACTCCAATGGCTTTCGCAAAACCTCAATGGTTTGACACGCATATTGGTACCTAGATTCCCGGTAAAACTTACTATTTACTAATCCTATCTAGTAAATCCACCCAATACCTAGTAAAAAATTTTTGAAGGTAGTGATTGTATGGTCAGTAAATTTATAAGTCTTCATAGTGCATTTGAGTAGATTTTTTACGGTCGGGATATATCGAGTCAACTCATAAATAAAAGTAATAATTTTTAATAAATGAACGTTGTCGATATATATCTGAATGTGTAGTTAAAACCCACAGCAGGATTTTTCTTGTAGAAGTATATAAACAATGTCTACTTCATTTAGATCTGTTAAATAAGGAGCACAATTAGGATCCATAGAGACAGATTGTTGGAAGACTTGGTCTCCAAAGACTACATAGATCTTGCGAGAGAAGTTTAAACATACAACTTCTTTGTAAAATCTGCCACATGTTTTTTTTTTCAACAAATTGATTGTATAAAATGGCTATAGTCAGAAAAAAAGTAATAACTTTTTGGAATAAACCGTTCTATGATTTTAAAACACTGATTTTCGAACATCTTAAAATATTGCTATATATTCAAACCTTTTGTTGTTTGTGGCTTTGGGGAGAATATTGTGATAGTTAACAATGAGCTGTATATTGTTAAAACACCTGAAAGAAGGAGGGGAAAGAGGATCTTTTGGATTAGCCATTTTAGTAAAATAAGTAGTTAAACAACTTCTGTCAAAATATGATGACCATGAAATATATAAATAAAAAGTGATTTGAACAACAACTGTATTTACGAGGTGCTATAGGTTTTCTAGGTCGAACATATCATTATGCTAGAAGAAAATTAAATTCTGAAACATATTCAATTTAGTTGTATCACGTACGTATACATCAAGCATAACAACTTCTAGATCGAACAAACTGCAAATGCTGTAGGTTGGTGGTCATCATTTAACAGTGTCACATTTTAACGCGTAATCGCCGAAAAATAAATTACCAAGATGTTGAAATGATTCCGGGTATAAATTCCACCTACGACTTTTTGCCTCAATTACACCCCAATTCAATATTCAACGTTGAAAAAGGAACTGCGGTCAATTATCAACTCTGTTTACTATTCCACGTTACAGCAGCTTACATAGACCACAGACCACTATTTGAGTTGTACATATCTGAACCAGAGATACAGAACTGGCTAATGTGTTCAAAGGAAATAAAAAGCAAATATTTTCAAAAAGCAAAATTGATCCTGTGCACAACCAATTTTAAAAGATGTACTAGTAAGTATTTGGATTACTACATGACTTTTCTTTTACTTGTTTAATGGTTTTTTTTTTCAAGAGATGTTTTTTTACAAATATGTTAAAGAAAGAACTTTTTCAGTAAGTGGATTGCAGTGAAGAATAGAGATATAAGGGTGAAAATTTAAATGGACATTGTTATACATGTACAAATATAAATGGGTATTATATTTCAAACCATTTAAATATACTTCAAATTAAATTGAATTCATTCAAATTCAATTACAATTTTAAAGTTGCATTGATCATTATTCAGTTCTCACATATATTACAGTTTGTCCCTCTGCTTAAAGCAAAGTACAAATTTGAAAGGCTTTGCATGGGTCCAAATCACCTGTCGGATAATGTTTGATGGTTGAGACATTTAAACAAGAAAGGGGTAATAGAATCATGATGTCTTATCTTCATATGAAAACATTTAAAAGCCATGATGTTTCTAAGTGATGAGCAATGTTTTGTAATATTATGGACTGAGCGATTGCCGAATAACCATGCGATTACACAATTTAACTGTAAGTGTCAACAACAATCCTAAAAAAATATTGTTCTCTCTATTCCAAAAATATTGATCCCATATGGTGTTCAAACGTAATCCCCAGGGACAATGATTTGGAAAATTTAAGTATGAATTATATAAGGATGCATAAATTTTAATATAATTGGTCCAGTATTTCTTTTCAAAATTATCTTTTTAGCTTATTTGAACGCTCTTTTCTGTAAAATTTCGTCACTTATTATCCTAACCCATACCCCACACCTCATTCAAACTATCTAAATTTGCACTTTCTGATTTTGTGCACATTAACTCATTTTATCATTACATTGCTGTATTTGAAACTAAAATTTATAAGGACATTTCGCAACTGGTACTAATAGTAACAGACACCGTTATAGATGTTCCCTAAATGACTGTTCTGCTCCATTTTGGTGCCGTATTTCCTACAAGTAGGCAATATTTGTGTATTGTAGGTATATTATGGATTTTCTATATTATATTAGTATTATAACTTAAAAGTTCTCCGATATAGTTGTACAGTTTATAGCTTCAGTAGGATCAATGTACGTACACAATTGTTTTTTTATTTAAATTTACACATATACTTTCTCTTAGTGCCTCTCGAAAGTTATATTTGTGTTAAACATCAAAGAGTTTCATAGAAAAATAAGAGATATATAACCTTTTGAGCATTAGCAAATCGGAATTCAGCACCCTTGCATAAGTGTCTTTTCATTCAGTTCAGATGTTTTAAAAAAAAACATGCTTACCTCGTGTAGCAGAACGTCATATAGTATTTGCTTCGTTTTTTAAATTTCAATGGATTTCGTCAAGAAAAACAAAGACCTTACTTAGATTTATGTCTCAGTTTATCAGAGTAAAACACTCATACATACGCGTGAGTTCTTGCTACTTTGATTAGTCATATTGTTTTGACGATTAATATATCTTTATATTTTGAATTACAAAGCACTATGACTGGTACGATTAGATTTATATGCCCTTAATGTTCCATCTGTTCTAAAAAAAAATGATGATATATAGTAAAGATCCGGATTTCAACTTAAGTATTTTTTTTTTTATTTTTGCAACAATATTTTCAAATGATGCAAGATAATGAATATAAAACCACTCAATTTACATTGCATGAACTTAGTAGTCAGTCAGACCCCTGTGTCTCACTATACACTGAGCGATGCGCCGTAGCATACTTTCTAGCAGACTGTCTATATAGTTCTGATCCAAACCCATCCATGTTTCCATGATAGTAACTTTCCAGTCTGTGATATTATTTGGCTGAATTTTTTCCACACGATCATTCATGATCTGCCAAACATGTTGTATTGGATTTAAATCAGGTGACGCAGCAGGCCAGTCCATTACGGCCACGTAATTCTGTGTAAACCAGTCACGGGCATAGGGGCTTGTGTTCCGGATTGATAAATGTAAAATAATTTTTCAAAAATTTGTACCTACATTAAATACACTCTAAAACTTGCTTAAATAAAGATTCTGACATGATCAGGCGAGAAAAATAATGTTTTTAAAAAAAAGTACTACACCTATATACATAAACTCTCAAAGGGACGCAAGCTGACATCTTGGAAAAAATACCCCCTCCCACTTCAGCACCTATTTCTGGACTCTAAGGCATTTATTTATTTAGTTGCCACAGTTCTCTTCGCTACAGTGATGATTTTCCTAAATGTTGGTGCGGTTGTCATTCGTGGACATGCGTTTAATCAACAGAAAACAGTTACGATATCTTTGACTTGGAGCTCATCTCGCTGATCGACCTCAAAAGAACGGAAGTTGACTTTTGTATACGGAAAACTCAGAGGGTAATCGAAAGCAAATGGTAACACCAAAGGACTCCCAGTTTCGCGGAAAAAATGTTTACCGACAAGAAAAGGACAGTAAAAACTGGTAAATACCGGCTAAAGTTTGGTTTCACAGGCTAAATTGTCAAGACTCATTTACAGTGGTCGGAACGTTATTGTTGACAAAGCAATCGTGTAGAATCGTTCGTGTATCGTGAGTGATCGTTCGTGTAACGTGCGAGATCGTTCGTGTATCAGACTCAATCGTGTGCGTTTTTAATCGTGCGAGATCGTGCGTTTAGAATCGTGTAAATTTCGTTTTGTAAGTTTTTATCGGAATGTTATTTGTAATATAAGCATTTCCCTTGTTTGTTTTTCTTAATTTATTAATTAAAATCCAAATAAAATGAAAGAGCGCAATTTACATCAAAGAATGCAGAACGAGCTAATTATCGCCCGTAAACAAGCAATATAGTAAGTCGTACAATATCAAGTTCTCGTCAAATAGCGCGATCAATATTGTGATAAACCGTACTTAGATCTTTCACGCCTCTTTGAAAAATCTGATTTTAATTATTATTTTCTTTTATTAGGCTCAAGATAATCTTGAAATCAATTCATTGAAAGTAAATATATATATTTTTTTTTACAAAGAAATAAACATTTCTCAATGCTTACATAACTAGTTAGTCGACAAATATACAAGGACACGGCATGATTTTCGGGAGTTTTGATTATCTGTGTTTATCTCTTGAGCCTATTTGTAATTAATTAATTTTAAATTTCTGCAAATAAAAAAGTTGAATAATTGGCAAGTTTATCAGACATTGAATCATTGGAAACATAAGGATAACATTTAAGTCATTCAATGCTACCATTTTTGTTCAATCGTATCCCCCTTTCTGCATATCATGATATCCAATTCAATCAAATTATACAACCCGCATACATGTACATCGTCTAATAGAACGGACAAAAATCCGGGTTTTTTTTATCGGAGAATTACCATAGAAATAATTATTTTCAATCTAAAATATTAAGTCTTGCATATATTTAGTTACAGAAATATCATTTCCGTTCTTTTCTTCAAAGTCTTGAAATAATATTAACAATTCTTTGAAATCTTAAATAAGTATTAAGCCGTATTTCGTTTTGAAAATATCAGATTCCTAAATATTTTGAACTATTTTGAGTGAAGAATCGTGCGTTTGCGTTAACAATCGTGTAAGATCGTGTAACGTGTAGAATCGTGAACGTGAAAGATCGTTCGTGTAACAGGTTTAATCGTGCGTTAATCGTGCGGAATCGTTCGTGTAACGTGATCGTTCGTGTAAGTTGTCAACAATAACGTTCCAGCCACTGTAATATATAAGGGATTTGTTACATAATTTACAGGACACTTGCTCTATAAGCACGCTATAGGATATACCACGATTATTGCCCTTGCGTCGTTACCATGCAACCTTGTCAACTTCCGTTCTTTTGAGGTCGATCAGCGAGGTGAGCTCCAAGTCAAAGATATCGTAACTGTTTTCTGTTGATTAAACGCATGTCCACGAATGACAACCGCACCAACATTTAGGAAAATCATCACTGTAGCGAAGAGAACTGTGGCAACTAAATAAATAAATGCCTTAGAGTCCAGAAATAGGTGCTGAAGTGGGAGGGGGTATTTTTTCCAAGATGTCAGCTTGCGTCCCTTTAAAAGTTTATGTATATAGGTGTAGTACTTTTTTTAAAACATTATTTTTCTCGCCTGATCATGTCAGAATCTTTATTTAAGCAAGTTTTAGAGTGTATTTAATGTAGGTACAAATTTTTTAAAAATTATTTTACATTTATCAATCCGGAAGACAAGCCCCTATGGTCACGGGTATACCTTGCGGTGTGCGGACTAGCGTTGTCCGGACGTGACGTCAAATAGAAACCAGGAGAATAACTCTAAAAGTAGCTCTTTTATTTTTAGATATGAAAATAATGTTAAAAAAAATATATTTAGATAAATAATTATGTGAAAAATATGCATAGAAAAATCCGGATTTTTTTGCACCTTACTATATATACAACGAATTTGGTGGATGCAATTTGACGCTGACGTCAAAGAAAACAATTTACACTGAATTTAAATTCTCCTTAAAACTATTATTCTGATATTATGTTTTCGGAAACGTTCGAATAAATTTGTCATAGAAGTTTGAGAAAACACTACGCGTCGTCGGTAGTTTGCGACTGTTAAATCAGCATTAACGGTGACAACCACCAAATTAGAAAATAGTTATTTTCTAGTTGATCAGGTTACTCATAATTAAAAAAAAAATACCCTTTCTATCATTCTTTCATTTAAATTATTTTCCTAACAATTGCTCAACTTTCATAATTTTGTTTGTCAGTGTTTCAATTTCTGTAAAGCTTAGCTGTGCTTTTACAGAATCAGCAACTGTAAAGAGCCTATGTCTTATCATGAAATTCCAAATTGTTTTTTGTTTGGATTTTCAGACTAAATACGTTTCTTCACAGATCGTACTCGTCCGATACAGAATTGCTACATATCATTCAAATACTGCCTGTACCATTTACAAACACAAGGACGTCTTTATTTCCACATATATTCATGTTTTCACCTGCATTTTCAGAATTAATTTAGTTTTTTTCGAGAAAAAAATGGATTGTTTACTGCTAATCTCTGACGTTCTTCAACTATATTTTTTTTACTTTGTTCTTTTGAAATGAGGATGATCTTTTCTTAAATTGATTATTTTTCAATAACGAAAAAAAAAAAAAGAATCGATCTGCCATTTTTATCAAGATATCTAAAATGTAATTTTTTCTCTCCTTTTTAGAAAGAATATGACTTCAACTATTATTTAGTGTATAGCTAATAAATTGCAAAAAAAAAAAAAACACACACACACACACCATAAATCTTTAGAACACAATACATATATTTAGATTATTGATAGCTCTTTGTTTCGGGTGAAAAAAAATCCCTGCTCTCCAATGTAAGACCATGATAAAAGCAAACTCAGACGTAACAGGTAAATATATTCTAAAATATATTATAACGTGAAACTTGTTTAGTCCATACCTTATCGGTTTTAAAGAAACTGGCCAGTGTAACGACAAAAAGTGACCCTGTAGATATTGACCGGGGATTAATATGCTGTGGAGAAAAATAACCCTCACTTTTTTGCAGGAATATGGGCTTGGGGTCATTTTCCTACGTGTGGATGGTTGAATTATGAATCTGTTGAATAATGACTCCCTGAGCCCCTGTCATTTTTTGATGCAAAGATTGGTTTTTATAGGGATATATGTGTTACTGGTAAAATCAACAACCATATATGAAATGAGGTATTAATTTCTTAAAGTTTCTGAAAAGTTGAATATCGAAATCAAAAGTTATACGATACTTTCAATACAAAGTCTTCTAACCCCATTTAAGGAAAACAATTAATGTACATGCATATGTTGTTCTTAGACTATTAAAGCAGAAAACGCGTATTGTTAGATTTGTTTTTCACATTTTACAAAGTTGTCACTTCTTTTTAGAAAAATCAAGGTCAGCTGTAACAGTTATGAGAAAGTTTAAATTTTCCATAATTTCAAATCTATTTGATTTCACTTATGGTGAAAATGTGCAAAAAAGAATGATTAAAAGAAAAAGAAATGATAAAAAAAAAAACTGCGTGAAAAGGGGTTCATTCACATAATGCAAATATGCATTGTAATGCAAACTTCACATGTATTTATAGTTATCATAGAAAAGAAGTTTATAGCAAGTGGTTCTATCACATGTATCTATAGTTATCATAGAACAGAAGTTTATAGCGAGTGATTCTATCACAATCGTAGAGCAACATTGGTATTTCTATGCCCGGGAAAACATATTGATTTTGTCTCATGTGTCTTTCTGTTCTACGGTCAATCGGACACGATTTCTAACTTTTCTTACTGAACTGATTTATTTTATCAAACGCATGTTTAACTCTACTGATCAGAAACCAGTAGTAAGGTGTCTGTCCTCCGTCTGTCTTTTTTTTCAACATGCTTCACCTGCTACACTTTTGATATGTAAAAGTTTGCACACAACTGCACTGCACAAAGGTACATAATTCTATTTATCAGTTTTTAATTTCGATGAACGGTGTTGCCGTTGTTATTAAAAAAGAAGATTCTGTGAAACATTTCAAAAGCTACTCTCCTAAAATTCTAAGTTTAAAAATATTGTGGCACACAATTTAACTACACGAAGATGCATAAATGTGCGTATCGTCTTTTGATTTAAATGAACACTTTTGCTATGAATTCTGAAAATAGAAATTTCTGTAAAATTCTTTTAAAACACTATTTCTCATGCAGTTTGTTCTCTTTTTTTTTCATGTAATGTGGCATGCAAGTAGATTTTACGAGATACATATTTGCCTCTATCGTTTTTCGATTTGATAAATGGCGATGTCATGGTTACTTAACTCAATTTTTGTGCAAAATTGTATTTAATGATGTTGCAAATTTTCAAGTCCAGGTGTTTCTTTTCGGAATTTAACGGAAAAATTCGACGATAGTTCAGTGTATAAACGTCAGTCAGCATTCGAATCACTGTTAAATTGTGTATGCTTACAAGGTCATTGTATCGACCATAACGTTATGTATGAGAATCTTGTCAAACAACAATCTCCCTGATCTGCCCTTTGCATTTATCTCATTGGTAATTTTGTATGAACGTTATAAATCCCAGTAAGATATACTGTGTGAACAAAAGTTTGCTTTTAGGTATTTTTATCTACCGTCAAATGGCCGTAAAGGGCAAATTCTGAAACTTAACAAAAATGGAAATGATATTAGATATCACCGTATTGGTATGATAGACTAAAAGTTCATTTATATTTGCAAAGTTATGTGTCTCAAACGAAAGGGGGTTATACATGTACCAACCACTGTTCAGGAGCCTGTGGACAAAAGGTGCTGGAAAGAGGAAGTTATTTTGTTGAATTCATAGATGTGTGAAGGCTAAACTATTATTTACAGTGATGATAATTTTTGACTAGAACAGGGGAATTTTTTAGATTTCGTTTTAAGTACTTTCTTGATGTGTATAGTACATCCTGTTTCCAGTTAAAACGTAGGACACAACCTTATATTTTAAACCAAAAATGTATGCATTTACATGTACGTTTAAGGTAACATAAAATTTGATTTGCTTTCTACATAGTTCCATACAAATTCTGCACAAATTTTTAACCTTATGAGAAAATCTTATAAAATTATCCCAATACACTTTGTAAAAAATATTCAGGTTATCAATTTACATGTTAATGTATTTCTATGAGAAATATTGCTGATTTCTGGGGAAAAGTTTGTTTTATTTATCCTTAAAAATACGACAAGAAAAATGATGTGAAACTAACATTGTACTCCATAATCATTTTTTCCATACAAAATGAATTACAATGAATTTCCCTTCATTTCGAAGAGCGAGTCAACTAGATTACATGTAAATACATATATACTTTGAATGAGATTTTCCATTTTGTGAATTTTAGGGTATTTTTTGCATTATCATTTTTTCCATACAAAATGAATAACAATGAATTTCCCTTCATTTTGAAGAGCAAGTCAATTAGATTAAATACATACATACTTTGAATGAGATTTTACATTTTGGGAATTTAAGCGTAATTTTTGCATAGGCACTTGGGGTATGGACCCCCCCCCTTTTCCATTTTTTTTTCTTTTCAAATCTGGGTTCGAGTCACCTTTTTTTTCTATTTTTCTGTTTTAATATGCACTATATGTTATCAAAAATGTAACCCTTTTGTCTCTACAAGCTGATTTTAAATATGTCGTTTTCGACTGATACATATAAAGAGAGAAGGCTTGCAACTCTTTTATTTTGATGTGCACTGACTAGGACGGAAGTAGAAAAGAACGATAACTTTAACTTTACAACTGTTCTGCATTCACAAAAAAATCCAGGCGTTGTAATAACAATATTGTGAAATTTAGATGTTTATGTAGTATGTTAAAAGTTAATCGACGTTTATCAGAATCTACAAGTTACAGTTATCTTGTTACATGGCGAACTTACTGTTACATGTAATATGAAGAGAAAATTTGGGATTTATCCCCTCTCGAATTTCGTGTTCCGAATGACATTACACTTAATAATGACGCCCAAATATACCGGGTACTTCCGTCCCAGTCAGTGCATATCAAAAAATTTATCCTAGATGCGAGTGATTTCATCGAAATATTTACAAATAGGGGGCACATAAAAATTAAATGGAAATATTAAAAGGAAGAGGATTGTATAACAAATTCATTAATGTATGCACATCCCATGTTTTATTCAGGTTTCGATAAATAATCGAGCGACGTTTAAGCGAGGTGAGGCGGATGACGAGAAAAGAGTTGCAAGCCTTCTCTCTTTATATGTATCAGTGGAAAACGATCGACATATTTAAAAACAGCTTGTAGAGACAAAAAAGTTACATTTTTGATAACATATAGTGCATATTAGAACAGAAAAATAGAAAAAAAAGAAGAATGGAAAAGGGGGGGGGGGGTTCTATACCCCAAGTGCCTATGATTTTTTGTAGAAAAATAATGTCTAAAAAATATATATATTTAGTATATTTAGTATTTTACAGGCACACTTTTTTTAGCACGTGCTTCTTTGTAAAAACTAGCAATACTATAAAGATATTGTTATATTGTAATATAAAGGGACATGAAGTCCCCTTAAGGTAGATAGCGGGTTTGCTTTTGTCGTCAATGTTTGTACAAGTACAATTTTGACGATCCGAGTTTATTTTGAGTGCATTCCCCTCCAATTATTTTGCCGATATATATAGATAACTATAGAGAACATAGTTACTATGTGCTTGTGCCCATTCAATAAGAACGTCTGACTATGCCCCCCTCCACCAACCGACATAAAATAATTTTAACACAGTTTATTAAGACAAATGACTTCCTATAAAATTGATCAATGATTGGATTGATCGTGTTAGTGAAGGAAGGCAGATGGTTAAAAAATGATACCTGTCATGTTGCCTAGAGAAAGCAAGTTTGAAAAGATATTTGTTTCTAATAAAAAAGGATATGGAGATAACGAACAGTATTCAAATGAATAAAGCAATTTGCTATCAAAGACCCTCAATTTACACTATAAAAAATAGTTGAATATTTGAACAATTATATAATTATTCAATACCTAAGATATTTACTTAAGATTTTTTACAAATTAGATATGCTAAAAAGGAGGTACCCATTCTCTATGCATCTTGAATAAACGGCTCTTCCGAGACAGAAAATTTAAGTTTTAATGGCCTCCATGCTTATTTTTGGAAAGGACAATCTTATTCACCACTCAGTTGCCGAGATTTGACCATTTCTGACAAATGAACTGTTCTTGTAATGAAAATTAACATGTATGGAAAACATATAAAACTAAGAAAAAAACTTTAAGCTTTTTCGACAGAACGGTACGGAGGGGGTCACGTAACCGGCAATTTAACGTGATTCGCGCATGCGCAGAACGGTGGTTGATATGCATTAAAATTGGAGAGGACTAATTTAAAATATAATCAACACCGAAAACAAATATTGTGTCTTTTATGGAAGTTATTCAAGTAGTTCGCAAACATTTTGATCACCCCTCGTATTTATTTCAATTTAAAAATAATGCATTTTTTTTGAGTGTATTGAGCTAACTACATCGTTACTTTTAATTTTCATGAGTAAATCAATACATATATGTCACATCGGTAATTCTTTTAAGTAGACGAATTTCACATTCCTAAGAGTTATCTCCCGTTGTCGGCGTAACGCTCATTTTTCTCACTTAGTCCTTTGTGATTTACCTGTTTATATTTTTAATCTTCAAACGATATCAGACAATTATGATCTGTTCCTGTATTGCCAGACTATGGGGCAACATGAAAAACATAATGAAAATGTTCATATAGATTTTATTTCTAAGATACTGACCCTCAAAGTTGGTAAGGTTATAGAGGGAAAACAGCGTCTTATGCTGGTTGACCCCAGATTGACCCTGCAAAGGGGAATAACTTTTGTAAATGTGAAAGTCGTCTATTGCTATAATTTTTATCCAAAAAAAATCATAACGCAAAAAGACTTTTTACATTTTGTGAAAATACCCTGATACAGTACAACGTATAAATGAAAATAAAAAATAATTGCAGGTTTTATATTGATTAGAAAATGTAAAGTATAATAATTTAACAAAGCAAGTGTAGATAACATTATGTTAACGAAATTTATTACATACTTAGTAATAAATACAGGATTTTTGCATACCCAGTATGCTATATGCCATATCAATAGCCATATCAGACCTGCAGGGCAGATATGGATTTGCAGGGCTGATACGGATCAATATCACACCCTAAGTAAACTAAGCATCAAAAACAGTACTTGTGATCATACACATATTTTGTGGGTTACATAATTCTCTTTATTTTTACTTTTTGAATGTAAGGATAATCTAACTGACAATATTATTATAGATTATTTTTAAATTATGGATCGGGGACATAGAAGTAGAAACAAACTCAAATCGTATGAGACAATTGACCGTGTAATTGTAAGAAGTCCGTGCATGATTATTTACTTATTTTCTTCTCAGCCTAATGTATGCTGTATTTTATTACTAAGTATGTAATAAACATAATAAAACATACCTTTTTTCCACATCACATCCTGTATCAGCCATTGACCAATGTCAGCGCTCTGGCCTTCGGCCCTCTGACTGATATTGGTGTCTCGGACTGATACAGGATGTGATATGGAAAGAGATATGTTTTATTCTCTATTTATCTTGCGTATAGGGGGCAAAAGTATGCCGCAATAGTTCTAGATTTACAAACTACATTTATTACGTGCATTTTGAAATTCACAGTAGATCGTGGGGTTTTCCAAATTACTTCATACAATGAACTTCAAGTTTCAGAAGGTACATTTCAATAGAAAATAAATTTCGTACAATTAGGTATATTCTATTTTCGTCTTCATTGTGTTTGATGATTTCATTTCTTAGAAAACAAGTAACATAAATAAATTTAAAAAGTGGTATTGTTAATTTTTGCAAAGTCTTGCCTATCTTAGAGCAATTTAGTTTCAATTTTTTATGCTTCATGGTTGGCTTTACAAAAGAAATAACTAATTGATATCTTTAGCATTCTAATGTTTCACCTTTTATATCCTTTATATGGGTAAAATAAAAGGACAACTCACCTTTGTTAGAAATTCAGAATACAAACACGTAATTATTAACTTTCTGTTTTGGGATTTAAAAAAAACCCAATGTTTATTCTAAATATGTTCACAAGAACTGCCATTATACATTATAAACAATAAAAAGCAACAAATATCTTACATGTTTTACATTACTTATTTGAATTCATTGAAACACGTCATTGCTTTAAATACCCAGCTTAAGAATCCTGTCATTAAAACTTCTGTACTTGAATATAGAACAGGAAGTATTTGCTGCCAAGAGTTAAGGTTGTGTTAATTGGCTAGAAGCTTCCATTGTCAGGTAAACTCGTTTGAATAATTTTCATTAGATAAATTTTTATTAAGATTTCTCGCTTATCTTATATTATTTAGCATTTTCTTTCTCAAGGCAATTTTTGACATAAGTGAGAATCGAATGAGTTTTCAAAGGAAAGAAAATACGCACACTTAATGGAGTTACTCTAAAAGGCAATTGTATTAAGTAATATGAACCCAAATAATACCTGAAAACACACATATATCCTGATTTAGAGATTTTGGGACCTTTTAAAACAAAATTTTAAACAGATAGGTTTGACAATATAACAATTATCTCTATCTATAAGGACAACACTTATGACAAGTGTACAAAAACGCATAAGGACTATGCAAAAAAGATGACGGTATTGCATGTTAGCTTAAAATTGAAAAAATTAATCCTTGTCAATCCACTTTCCCTTTCAAATATATATATATATATATATATATATATATATATATATATATATATATATATATATATATATATATATATATATATATATATATATATATATATATATATATATATATATATATGT
>PRKT01001348.1:28324-69900 GCA_003671525.1 Saccostrea glomerata | reverse complement strand
TATATATATATATATATATATATATATATATATATATATATATATATATATATATATATATATATATATATATATATATATATATATATATATATATATATATAAAGACGAGCGGTCTAGCGCGCTGTTCCTGCACTGCTAGGGGACAGATTCCGAAGGTCAAGAGTTCAACCCCGGACTGGGGCGGAAGTGGGTATCCATGTTAAAGTGAATTTCTTTGTGCTTTCAATATTAATATTTCTTCACTTAGGGCAGTTATCTTAGTTTAAGAGTTGTTGTAAAATGTGCTTCATAAATAATAATTAATTTCATTACAACATGTATTGGTAACAATCCTCTGTTAAAACTAATGTCAAAATAACTGTATTTCACTTCTATTCTCAATGACCGTGTAGTGTAGGGCAGCGCCGCGAGAATTCCATCGGCATCGAAAGCAAGTTTTTACACTTGCCTAGATAGCCGAGCGGTCTAGCGCGCTGTTCCTGCACTGCTAGGTACGAAAGCCATGAAGGGACACGTCGGTTTTTCAAAAAAGTAAAAATCAATTTGAGATCTCGAATTACACAATCCGTTCCCTCGATTTATAATTCGAGATCTCGAAATACACAATCCGTTCCCATGGATTATTAATTCGTTCTCACAGATTATCAATTCGTTCCCTCAAATAACACAATCCGTTATCTCGGATTGTAATTCATTCTCTCAGTTTAAACAATTCGTTCCCTCGGAATGTTAACCCTTCTCATGATTTCATTAATTCAGCTATCTGTACATACTAGTATCGGATATCGCAATACGTGTTTAATGAATAAAATATTGTTGTTGTTTACATCCTACCTTTTATTACATATTACGGTCCAAAATGAGAAAATTACATGAACATGACTCAAATCCATATTCTAGAACTGATATTTATACAAAAAAGTCCTGGGTTTTGCTTAACATGTATAGAATAATTGAAAGTCCTACAAAGCAAAAGTAATTATGGCTCCTGTGTAATTATTATTTATCTGAATAAATATACGTTGAATTAGTTAAAAAAGAGGTTCGGAACGACCGCGGTTGCTTAAACAAATTACATGAATCGCATTAATTGATTCAAATAGTTGGATGTGAGTGTATCCAACATTACATGTATACATATATACATTTAATAAAATTCGCGCGCACTGATTGCCAAAGTTATAATCCTGATGTTAAAAATCGAGATCTCGAATTATTTATCCGTGGGATCGGATTGTGTAATTCGAGATCTCAAATTAATTTTTACTTTTTGGAAAAATCGACGTGTCCCTTCATGGCTTTCGTAGCTAGGAGACAGATTCCGAAGGTCGAGAGTTCAACCCCGGACTGGGGCGGAAGTGGGTATCCATGTTAAAGTGAATTTCTTTGTGCTTTCTATATTAATATTTCTTCACTTAGGGCAGTTATGTATACATACATACATATATATATATATAAATATATATATATATATATATATATATATATATATATATATATATATATATATATATATATATATATATATATATATATATATATATATATATATATATATATATAAATATTATTCATATATATATTAACGATAATATATGTTAATAAATACGCAAAATACAAAGTTACACTTTGACGAAAACATTGACATTCTGAAAAACTTTTACACTTTGAAAAACTTCGAAAAAATTAATCGAAAACTTTGACAATTTGAAAAACTTTGGCGAAAACTTTTACCCATTCAGTTACTATATTTACTTGTAAAATGAAGGAGTTAATTCATTCAAAAGAAGAAATTGAATTTAAAAAAATCACTTAAATTTAACAAACTTTAGTGATTTATGTATTTACAATATCATTTAACTATTCTTCTACTTGTTTTCTAGGTTAGGGTTAAGGTTCGAAAAATACTTTTGTTGTACATGTAGGCCTCCATAGTACGATGGGACTTCGAAGTTCGATGTTCATGCCAAACGTCGATGGCTTGCGCCCAACCTCAGTAGTTTGACACGCCAAAGTCCGATGGTATGGGACACAATAAAGGCTTATGATGTCCTAGTGCTACTGCTCCAAAATGCAATACGCACCATGTCGAAATCTTAAATAGGTACAAATAAATATTTACATGCGAAAACTAACCCCAATCTCTCGGAGAGGTGCGAAACTAACCCTGATCGCCCAAAAAGTGTGAAACAACATAAACCTAGATATCCTGGATGGGTGAGATAATAATCCTCATCACTCAACTAGTGTGCATGGTGTCTATTTATGTCGAGTTCACCGAGATATATCAAGTTAATATATAAATAAAAGTAATAAATGTAATTGATTAATGTTATCAATATATCGTAATGTGGTGTTAAAACGCAATGCAGTGTAGAATATTTGAATAATGTCTGCTTCATATAGATCCGCTAAGGAAGGAACACAATTAGGTCCCATCGAAATTCAACAGACTGTTGAAGACTTGGTCTCCAAAGACTACATACATGTAGATCATTGCGAGAGAAGTTTAAACAGAGGACTTGTTTGTAAAATCTGACACATGTTTTACAACAAATCAATTTTATAAAATCACTAGTCAGGAGGCAGGAAAAATTCCAGATTCTATATTTCTTGAATAAATCCTTCTATGATATTAAAATACTGATTTTTAAATTATCGTAAAGAATGATAATATAATCTCACTTTTTGATGTTTGTGGCTTTGGAGAAAATATAGTGATGATTATCAATGCTTTGGATCCTTTGGGTTAGTCATTTTAGTATAATATATAGTTCATCATTAATAACCTTTGTCAATAATAAGATGACCATGAATAAAGATGCAGTAAAGATAGCATAGAGTCTTACAGATCTGTTTCATATTTGGATATTGTAGTTGAAAAAGACGTTAATGGTTATCTTACAACCAAGCTTTGTGATGAACGTGATGACTCTAACTTTCCTATAGTCAACTTCCCTTACTTATGAGCAATATACCTTCATCACCTGCATACGTAGTTCATGTATCTCAGTTGATTCGAAACCTATATAAATATATTTGTTGTTGCACGTTCATATAAATCATGCATAACAACTTCTAGATCGTACACATTGCAAATAGCTGTAGATTGGTAGTCAATTTTAAAAGCATAATTGGCAAAAAAATTCAAGGTGTTGAAAATAATCCTGGGTACAGTGAAACTCGTTTACGGATATTGCGAATTCACGGATATAGCGAAGTTATCTTGGATCCCCAACTATATAAATATCCCCAACTATATGAATATAATGAATTCCTTATATGGATAAAACGAATTACGGATAAAGCGAAGTAATCTTATGGCTTCCTGTGACTTCGTTATAACCTAGTTTTACTGTATATATTCTACCTACGACGGTTGGTCTCAATTGTACAAGGAAAAAGTCACCCCAATTCAATATACAACGTTGAAAAATGAATTGCAGGTAAATTTTTTACAAGTTACAACAGCTTACGTGAATCACAGATCAGAGTTGATCTGTACATATCTGCGCCAGAGATACACAACAAAATGTTTAATGAAAATCAAAAGCAAACATTTAAAAAAGCCAAAATGATCCTAGCTGGACATACCCAATTTTAAAAGACGTATGTATTTACATAACTATACAGCTTTTCTTTTACTTTTTTAATGGTTTTCTTTTAAGAGGCGCTTTCAAGTATGTAAAAGCAAGAACTTTTTCATTAAAGGGATTGCAGTGTAGAGTAGAGGTACAAGGTTTAAAATTTGAAAGGTCATAGCTATACAAATATTAATGGATATTACGATCCAAAAAATTAAATATCTTTCAATTAATGTTGAATTAGGTTAAATTCATTTAAAACTTTAAAGCTGGATTTACAAATTCATTTTCACATACATCACAGTTTGTTCTTAATTCTGCTGAAAGCAACGTTCATATCTGAAAGGCTTTGCATATCTTAATAACATGCATATTCACCCTAAACAAACTTTCATCTCAACTGAATGAGTAATTTGTTATAACACGTTTGGACAAAAAAATACCAGAGCAGAAAAGAAGAAAAGAAAGGGATATTTAGAAACGTGATTTCGTGGCAACGAAAAGCTCTTCCGTCTTTATATCTGATAGTGTATGCATGAAGGGGTCGCTTTAAGTGCAAGTAATAAAAAAAAACCCACTAAATGATTTTTTTAAGGAAATTACGAAAAAAAAAATGCAGAAGTAGTATTGGGGTAAAGAAGCTACGGAACAATAACTGGCATGATTGAATTGATTGACATGTACATCTCAAGGTTGTTTCATCTGTTTCTGGAAGAAAAAAAATGATGATATACAACGAAATTGGTGGTTGCATTTCGACGCTGCCGCCCAAGAAAACAATTAACACTGGATTGAAATTCAGCTTCGAACTATGATTTTAATAGAATGTATTTCTGAAACTTTCCAATAAATTAAAAAAAAGACGTTTGATAAACATCGATCATGTAACTCACTCATTATAAAAACACCTTTTTCTATCATTTCAGAATTATTTTTTTTTAATTGCTCCAGTTTCATAATTTTGTTCGTCAATATTTAAATTTCTCTAAAACTAAGCTGTGTTTTCACAGGATCAGGAACTATAAAATACCTATGTCTTTCCATCTCTTTAAAACTCTTTTAATGTTTTTTTTCAGATTTTTAGAGTTAACATGATTTTTTTTTTCAGAGATCGTCCTTGTCCGATACAGAGCTTTTAACACTCAAATCCTGCCTGTGCCATTTAAAGAAACATGCAAGTCTCACTTTTAACATACTGTAATCCAACTTTTATTCGCGTGCTAGAAATTTTCGCACAATTCGCGAAAAAGGCTTGTTCGCGAATATTAGTCGCCGCTAAGTTGTTAACCCCTGGTAATTTGCGAAATAAAGTCGTTTACAGTATATCCTGCTTTCTCCAACATTTGTGAAATTAATTCAGGAGTTTACTTAAATAAACAACAACACAAAATTGGATTGTTTACTGCTGATCTGTGACCTTTCACAAGGTCATCTTTTTCTCTTCTTTCAAAATGAGGATTATCTCCGCTGAAATTAATTTCTTTTCCATGATGGTAAATATTATTTCATAATTTACAAAAAAATGAATCAATGTATGAGGGTTTTTCTTTTGTCTTTTTAAAAGTGATTATTTTTAATCTTATCCATTTTACCGAGAATATGGCTACACATATTATTTTGTGTGTTGTTTGTAAATTACAAAAAAAAACACCATCAGAATTTATGGATCTACAGATCACGATGCATATGATTACGTAGAATATTGATAACTCTTCCTTTCAGACGAAAAATAACAACACTGCATCTCTAATGCAAGATATTTTTAAAACATCCTCAGACTTAACTTTAAAAATATTTTATATTATATTTTGAAATTATCTCTTCGAATATGAAACAAAGTGAAACTTGTTTAATTTGGACACATTTGGTTTAAAAAGAATTGGCCGATGTAACGACGAAAAGTTGCCCCGTAGAGTATTGACGTGGGGTCATTTTTTGTATTAGAATGCATTTTCATGAATTTATTTTATTGAATGTAATTATGCAATATTTCAAGATACACAAGATAGATAGGTTTTACTGTATCTATCAATCAAAAAAATGTTCTGGTATTTTAGATTCTAGATATCGAAGCTTTTATTTGAACAAAATTTAGGATGTAAATATACAAGTGTATTCTATTTCACAAATTTGAAAAGTTCATGCTTTACATTTTTTACCCCTGGTTACAGAGGTCCAGAATTTATTCAAATTCCTTTAAACACGTGGTTGTTTTATGTGCACAACTTTTAAAGAACCCTGTCATAATAACATTTGTACTTGAATACAGAACAGGAAGTATTTGGTGCCAAATGTTTGTCGATGTGTTAACTGGCTAGAAGTTTCCATTGTAAGGTAAACTCATTTGAAAAAAAAATTACATCTAATATATTTGCAATCTTCATTAAGGCTTTTGTATTATTCATTATTCTATATTCTTTTTTTCCTAGAAGGAAACTTATTTTTACACAAATAAGATTTTATTTATTAATTTAAGATACACAACAGTAACTTATTGGATCTGTGTTGAAACGGAGCCAAATTTAGTAATCTAAACTTAAAAAAAAGCCAAGTTCAAAGATCTAAACAGATATATAACATATTTTATTATGGCTGTCATGTGAATAACTTTTTTGTAGGAGTAAAACATTTTCTCAATTAAAACTATTGAAGGAAGGATATGAAGATAACGAACAGTATTCAAAAACAATAATCAGAAACTCAAGCATCTTTTTGCTATCTGTTTCAGAGTACTTGTGCGTACAATCAGACAGTATTCTATCTAAAAGTCCATAAAACAATACAAAATAAGAGCACAGCAAACACGGACCTCCGAAAGATCAGAGGTGGGATCATGTGCCATGGAGGAGTAAGCATCCCCTGCTGACCGGTCACACACACCGTGTGCTCCTTGTAAAGAAATTATGAAGCAAAATTTATTCATAAGATTACAAGAAGAAAACACTTGTCGTTGCCTTCAATTTTACATTTAGATATATCGATGTATTGTCAATAAACAGTGGTTATTTTAACTCTTATTTTGATACGACACACTGCACTGTTAATGCTACATGAAGGAGGCGTGGCCTTATTTTTATGAGAAATGCTTTCAGTGATATCAAACAAAAATATAAATTCTTTAAAAAAAGCATAAAATGATATAATTTGAAAGTTTAATCTATATAGGTGTTAAACTACATCAAAACTAATACATGTACCTGCAATTACTATTTACGCTAGTTAAAGTTCTGGATCGTAATACACTAGCGACATGATGTCATCATTTTATAAGCAGTGTGTGGTGGATCAAATGATTTTTCACAGTGAAAAAAATGTTTTATTATTTTACAGACCATTGGCTCCCATGTATAACAATAGTCGAATGCCAAAATTATTTTTTTAATGTGGAAAATATATTCAATATATTATCCCGTTGCCGTGGATGTTGTTTGGGGGGGGGGGGGGTTGCAGAGTATTCCACATCTAAAATAGAGCTGCTTCGATAAATCACTCTCACGTTAGAGTATATACACAATAGATTTTGAACGTTTATTAAAATACATAGAGACAGTATTCCTTAAATTGAAAAGTTCTGATGCTTTTTGTAAACACACAAGTACTTGTTAAAAGTATTTTATATTTCAGGGTAAAGTCCCATTACTTGAATCTTAAACTAACAAAATGCAAATTCTAGTTAAAGCAGTAGCATTTTACAGAAAGCACAAGGTGCACAGAAATCTAAAAGCAAACAGTAAATCAAAATAACTTTGAATGCAGGTATGATCTTGCGATATTAAGATTTATTTATGAACTCTATGCAGTACTGATCTTATGTATTCATCACGTGACTGCCAAATAAGGTGACCAAACTAATTTGACTACAGGATGGGGAAAAATGTGATTTCAATTAACATTAATATCAAGTGATAAAAAAATACCTATCTATCATAAAAAAAATAATTTGAAAAGGTATGTATATGTTGTGTATGTCCATATTCCGTTGATTTCTTCATAGTATGCCTTATCAGTGCTGCGCCCCGGAGGGGGGGGGGGTACTTAAAATATATATCATAGTCTGACAAATCTATGTTATATTTTGATATTCTACCGAAAAAGTTGTTTATGGTAATCTAACAACCAAGTTTTATGATTCTATGATAAACGTGATGACTTTAATTTTTCTATAGTCAACTTCCTTTACTTATGCAGTAATGTACCTTCAACAGCTGCATATGGAATTAATGCATATCAGTTGATTCGATACGCAAGAGCATGCTCAACGTATAAACAATTTCTTAAAATAGGAAAACTTTTGACAAACACGTTGATGATATAAGAATATCAGCAGTCTTGTTTAGAGTTATCATTTCATAAGTTCTATGGTCGATACAATGACCTTGTCAGCAAATACAATTTATCAATGAGTCAAATGCTGACTGATACTAAGTGTTAGTCCATTGTTTATACATTGAATTGACGCCGTTTTACTCATTATTTCCTGATCATGACAAGGGACACACGGCGAGTTTGACCGATCGGCAGTGGATGCTCACTCCTGCATGGCACCTGATTCAACCTCCAAAATATGAATCCAAATTTGAAACAGAAGTGTCAGACTCTGTGGTATCTTTTATATAATAAGCTCACCGGGCTATATCGTATCGATAATATTATAAGAGTGGAAATTACATTTGTTAATTGACAGAACGTCGTCGATATGTCAAAATGTCTAGTTGAAGGCTACATCAAGTGTTTCCTTCTTATCATGCATACGATTTCGCACAAATTCTGCTTCACCATTGGTTCCCATGGGATTTCCTATTAATTGTTGAAAGACTTGGTCACAAAAACAACATTGGTATTAACCATTATAAACTCAAGCATTTTTTATATCGACGTCAGAAAACGTGTACGAACATTCAGAATGTTTTTAACAAAATAATTTTGCAAATTGCCATTGACAAGGTTAGTAAATTTGCAAGTTCCATTCTTTGAGAATCAATGATATCAAATACAGTTTAAAATGTAGTAAGTTTTGGACAGACAAGCTGATGTAATTATAATCTTGTAAGTTTCGTTGTTGATACAATGGCCTTTTCAGCAAATACTATTATCATTATGTGAAATACAGACTGGTGTTTTTCATACTAATAGTTTTTACCATTATTTACACACCGAATTCACGTCGGATTTTTCCGTTATTTCTCGATCATGAAAAAGATCACTCGGTAAATGAGACCGATCCGCAGGAGATGCTCACTCCTCTATGGTACCTGACCTATGATGTTTTAGAAGTACGTGCTTGCTATTCTTTGTTTTATGGGCCTATAAGCTTGAAACCCGTTCTTTATCTCAATATATTTCATAGACAACGTATAATCGATTATCAATAGTTACTACCAGTCATATGTTCACTCAATATATCACAGTGAACTAGAAATAAAAGACAACCCATAGTCTACCATAATCTGTTTCATATTTAGATGTTTTAGTGATTATAGAATAGAGAGGCAAACTAACGACTAAATTTTATGACAAAATGGATTGCTACAGCTTTTCAACAGTCAACCAACCTTATTTTTAATCTAGGAAAATCCACCTATCACCTGCATATAATGATCATGAATAATATTTAAATAATCCTATTTTAATCAGCATTTCGTAAATTCTATGCGTTGTAATGATCTTGTTGGAAAATAAAACCCCATTTTGTCCCTATGTTGAATGAAGTGTTTTTGGACAGATAATACAAACAATGTTTTATTCTTTGGAGGCTTATTTTTAGAAAAGTGGAAAATTCTGAGAATTATTTCTCCCAAGAACTCGAAAATTAAATAGACTCGGAAAATTTTAGGAATATTTCAGTAAAAAAAAATATGAACAAATCACACTCAACATAGGTTTACAGATGAAAACAAATTTCAGAATATGTTACCTTGGTGCTATTACTGTATCATAAAAGTATAAAGAAAAATATACCTAGTCAGGTGAAGTTTATGAGGAAAAACAAAATGACAAAAAAAATCAGCAATATCACATAGGCAGGTTTTTGTATTTTTATTGAAATATTACTTATATTTTCCAAGTTAGTTTCTTTTTCAAGTTCTTAGGAGAAAAAAATATAAGAATTATCTACTTTTCTTAACCTGTGACATTATATTAAGTCTCCTCCAAAGACAAAAATTGTTTGTTTCATCTGTCCGTCATGCCTATTGCCAGGCCTTTGCTTTTACTGTATTTGACTAAGGAGCTTTCCGTCTACCTGATTTATACATTGTGCTTACAGCGGATGTGACCGGTCAACAGGGATTCTTACTCCTCCATGGCCTTCGATCCTAGCCGGAATGTCCAAGGGTTCTTATTTTATGCCCTGCATACAATAAGGTATCAAACGAACCTCTGCATCTATCAATTAAACATAAGAATTCAATCATTTCCTCAGGTGATTCCCTTGCTCTATTTTATTGGATTTTGAGATTGAGAACTGTTTTTATTTGTTAATATTTACATTTTCAAATGTTTTCCTTTACATAAAACTACTAAAAGCAATGCGTATCTATAACTGTATAAATACAGGTACGGGGTCAAGAGGTCATAGATGTGCGAATGGATAAACGTTTGACGTAATTTCTCAGTGACGTCATAAAGGGTCGACGCGTGTTCAGTGGATTACATAGTTGCCGTTGGGTTTGAAAAATAATGCATTTCACACGTTAAAAGTCACAATAAGACAAATATAAAGTTTCAATAAGTCACAAATGTAAATATAAGTAATAAGGTATCATTTTAAAACAACTATCGGGCTATAAATACGGGTTGGTACAAGATTCAATGCATCATAAAGCCCTTCAGGATTTATAGATTTAATCTCGTGACCGGGTTATTTCAGAAATAAGGTATCATTTTTGAGTTTTATTGAGATGTAAAACGGGTTGGTCACGTGATCAAATCCAATAAAGCCCGAAGGGCTTTATGGAAGATTTGATCATGTGCCAACCCGTTTTACATCTCAATAAAACTCAAAAAATGATACCTTATTACTTATATTTACATTTGTGACTTATTCATACTTTATATTTGCCTGATTGTTTCTTTTAACGTGTGAAATGCGTTAACTCAACGGCATGTATGTAATCCACTAAACGCGCGTCGACCCTTAATGACGTCACAGAGAAATTACGTCGAACGTTTATTCAAACGCACATCTATGACCTCTTGACCCCATACCTGTGATTATACAGTTATAAAAACGCTTGCCTTCAGTAGTGTTATATAAAGGAAAACATTTGCAAATATAAATATATCCCGATAGATGTTTAAAAATGATACCTTATTTCTTAAATATACTGTAAACCAACTTTTATTCGCGTTATCTTTTATTTGTAATTCGTCAATTTGAAATCAAATCCGCGGCGATTAATTTTAACGAATAAGAAAACACTTTCTATAAAAACAAAGCAAAATAAATGGTTCGCGGCGATTAATATTCGCGACTTAAAGTAATTCACAAATAGCGCAAATATTTCTCGCACGCGAATTAAAGATGGTTTACAGTACTGACATAGTATAGAAAATCGTACCATGTTGTATTTTCTTTTTTTAAAATGCAAAACCCATGTTTTATGTGAAAGATAATAAAGCAAAAAAAAAAAAAAAAATGAAGACAGCCTCATATTAACTTTAAGAGAAAAATTATTAAAATAATTTTGAATAAAATTCAGAACTGTTAAATTGGATATTAAAATTAATAAAGAATTGTATCTGGAAGAAATTAGATGCTCTCATAAGGCATTACTACCCACATAAAGGCGTTTGTTTCTAAATGCAATCTCCTTCAGACTAGTATCTGGATAACCAGGTAAGAGTCCACAATAATTCCTTAATTCAAATCAAGCATAAAAAGCTCGGGTGAACATGTGGCCGCATATTATAGAATTTAAGGATGTAATTTCTGCTTAAAGCTGACATGAATTCTTAAAAATGCAACATTTTCATCTATGTACGACTTATTTCTTTCAGATACATTTTCTCATTGTAACGATATATACCCCAATGCGCTCGTTACACTTGAATGATTTTTTGGCTTGGGTATAGACTTGTGCACATCTCCGATGGTAAAAGCATATGAGAACACATGAGGTGATCAAGACATTTCAAAACCACAATAAACAACATAATAATCATATTCTGAATGATTATTGATTTGAATCAAAAGAAAAAGAGAAAAATGCAAGTTTGGAAGAGAAATTCAGTGGCATGTGTACGTATTTTTACAGTGCGCCAATTTTTGCAGAATAAACTTGAAATAAAAAGCAGCAAAATACGCTTACTGATTTTGAAATTATAATCATCTGAATTGAACCATATGACCAATGTCTTTGATTTGCAGGTCCTATGCAATTGATGCATATCGTGAAAACGCCTCGAACGCTGAAAACGCACCCATACCTGGTAATAAGGTTACTGCATCGGGTTGAACATGTGCACAAGTCAAGTGATAAACACCCTGAATTCCATTTATTGAAATATGCATCACAAAAAGAAATAAACTCCATAAAAGCCCAATAGTAAACACACTGTCGCCACTCCGGCGGGGGGGGGGGGGGGGGGGGGGGGGGGGGGGGGGTGCAAAAATAATTGACATGACCGTTATTTAAATAATCTTGGAAGACAGAAATTTCTGCCGAATTAAATTTTGAGATTTTTTTTAAAAATGTGTCACTCCGACCACACAGTATGTGCATTTTGAGTAACGTAACTGTTTAAGAGGAACGTAACTGTTTTATAATTATGCTGTTAAAGGAAGCAATCTGACTAAAGCCAGTCCTCTATTTATGCTATCGTATAGAGGACATAATTATAAGAAAATCGGGGAGCGGATGGAAGATCTAATTATGTTCCCCAAACGGAGTTTGGGAACATATTGTTTTTACTCGGTTTCTTCTTCTTATTAAGGTCTTCCGTTTCAGACGGAAGACCTTATAGTGATTCTACTGTTTTTTCTTTTTATTATTATTATTATTTTTTTCCCTTTTTGTTTTGACGATTTCTCAGAGATGACTGGACGGATTCTCATGAAATTTCCAGAGATGATAGAGAGTCAAAATATCTTTCAAATGCAGTTTTCAGTTTTTCAAAAGTCACTTCCGGTCGTCAGATATGTCCGATTTCCGCTTTTTTCAAAAAATTTTTGTCCCAGTCATATCTCAGAAACGGTAAGAGATGAAGACACCAAACTTATATGAGTAATAGATCTTGATAAGTAGGCAAAACCATTTGGGTTAACACAGTTCGCCGTCACTTCCGCTCGTCACAGGAAGTGATCAAAGAAATCGAAAATTTCAACTTTCCTTTTTTGAAACTTTTTTTGCAGCACAAAATAGTATTTCATTTGTAGTTTCGAAATATGTCAGTCCCACCGGAAACAAAAACGACGACTTCCGGTTATAAGAGAAAAACTACAAAATTTGAGTATTTTTCTTTCCCATAAATATTTTTTATAGATAAAGTATTTTTAATGATTTTTGGATATGTTATTCAGACTGCAAATGTCTACAGTAACGTCAAATATCTTTGTAAAATTCACTTCCGGTCGCGTGATTTCCTGTCCTCAAAATGAGAACTTATCATAGCTAGATCTCGTAAACGGAAAAAGATTAAGACACCAAACTTATACAATTGGTAGATCTTGATGAGTAGGCAACTTCAGTTTGGATAAGATTGTCCGCCGTCACTTCCGGTCGTCACAGGAAGTGTTCCAAAAAATCAAAATTTTCAAATTTTCTTTTATGAAACTTTTTTGGCATGACGTTATAATATCTTATTTGTATTTTTAAAATATATCAGTCCAACCGGAAACAAAAACGTCAACTTCCGGTTTTAAGAGAAAAACTGCATAATTTTAGTATTTTTCTTTCCCCTAAATATTTCTTATACATGACATATTTGTAACGATTTTTGGATATGTAATTCACACTGCAAATGTCTACAGGAAGGTCAAATATCTTTGTTAAATTCACTTCCGGTCGCGTGATTTTCTGTCCTCAAATTGAGAAGTTATCATAGCTAGATCTCGTAAACGATAAGAGATTAAGACACCAAACTGTTTCAAGTGGTAGATCTTGATGAGTAGGCAAAACCAGTTGGGATAACATTGTCCGCCGTCACTTCCGGTTGTCACAGGAAGTGATCAAAGAAATCGAAAAATTCAACTTTTCTTTATAGAAACTTGTTGCATCACATTATAGCATCTTATTTGTAGTTTTGAAATATGATAGTATCACCGGAAACAAAATCGACAACTTCCGGTTGAAAGAGAAAAACTACATAATTTGAATATTTTTCTTTCCCATAAATACTTTTTATAGTCAAAGTATTTGTAATGATTTTTGGATATGTTATTCAGACTGCAAATGTCTACAGTAATGCCTAATATCTCAGTAAAATTCACTTCCGGTCGCGAGACTTCCTGTCCTCAAAATCAGAAGTTATCATTACTAGATCTCGTTAACGGTAAGAGATTAAGACACCAAACTACTAGGGGTGGTAGACCTTAATGAGTAGACAAATCCTTTGAGTTTAAGATCATCCACCGTCACTTCCGGTTGTCACAGGAAGTGATCAAAGAAATCAAAATTTTAAACTTTTCTTTACGGAATCTTTCTTAGTATTACCTTATAGCTTCTTTCTAGTAGTTTCGAAATATGTCAGTCCCATTGGAAACAAAAACGACGACTTCCGGTTATGAGAGAAAAACTGCATAAATTGAGTTTCTTACTATCCCATAAATATCTTTTATAAAAAGAGTATTTGAAATGATTTTGGGACATGTTTTTCAGACTGCAAATGTCTAGAGAAACCTCAAAATGAGACCTTTGACCCTTACTCAAAAAGTAATAAAGAAATATTCATTACCTTTTTCTAGTTATTATTATTTTTTTTTTTTTCTTATTTCTTCTCCTGTACTTTTTTTGTCCGCGAGTGTTCTCAGAAACTGTTCACCCAACTGAGCTAAAACCTTTTTAGGGTTAATAGGTGTGTAGTGTAGGTGTGCGGAACGAAGGTCATTTTGCGCGCACATGCATGCACGTGCGGGCGCGTGCAATGAGTGAAATGACTGATATACTTAATATGGCCATAACTTTTACATTTTTTGTTGAAATGCTATCAAACTCATTACATAAGTATATATTAATAGTGTTAATGATATGACACTGTCAAATTAGGAGAAACTCACGCGCATGCACGTGCGCTTTGCTCTGATTGGCTGAAACAAAAACCTCAATATCTCTTTTGTTTTTTGACGAAATCCTTTGAAATTTTAAATATAGTCATGAATTAGGATATGCTACAATATGATATGGAAAAATTTTTATGAAATCACGCGCATGCACGTGTGCTGCAATCTGATTGGCTGAAACTTTAAAAGGTTATATCTCCTTTGTTTCTTGACGAAATGCTTTGAAATTTAAAACATAATCGTACATTAGGATATCCTGTAATATGATATACAAAACATTTCAAGAAATCACGCGCATGCACGTGTGCTGCAATCTGATTGGCTGAAACTTTAAAAGGCTATATCTCCTTTGTTTCTTGACGAAATGCTTTGAAATTTAAAATAAAGTCATACATTAGGATATCCTGTAATATGATATACAAAACATTTCAAGAAATCACGCGCATGCACGTGTGCTGCAATCTGATTGGCTGAAACATTAAATGGCTATATCTCCTTTGTTTTTTGACGAAGTGCTTTGAAATTTAAAACAAAGTCATGCATTAGGATATCCTACAATATGATATAGAAAAAAATTCATGAAATCACGCGGATGCACGTTTGCTGCAATCTGATTGGCTGAAACTTGAAATGGCTATAACTCCCTTGTTTTTCAACCAAACAGGATGGGATTTAGAACATAGAGTAATATAAAAAAAACTCCTACAAGAAGGTATGGTCATCATGCACGTGCACGCACGTGCGTGTATTTGGAACAGGTGAAATTAAAAATACACTTGAGTGAGTGATTTTTAATACTTTTGGACTGAATGCTTTAATATATAGTATATCAAAATATATAGATAGTGTAGACAAGATGATATGGTCATAACGCACATGCATTTACATGCACATGGGTGCAATAATAAAATTTGAATATAATTGATATCCTTCTGGGAAAACGTTGTTAAAGTCTAAAATGCACAGACTTTGTCTTTTTTAATGAAGCTTACAGGGAATATGGCACCAAAAGGGAGTAGGGGAGCGTTTGGGGAACATCTGTAACGGTTCCCGTTACAATTAGCACTAGTTTTAATAAGATTGTTACAGGAAGTCTTTCGAGATTTCAGTATCCCTGCCTGACAGTCTGGCTATGTTTGTTTGTTTTTTTATATAAATATAATTTCTGTAGGAGTATTTGGGAGATAATTTTAAAAGCAAGGGTAGGAATACTTGAGACCTGGTTGAATACGGATAGTTTTTATCTACTCTTTTGTATATTGAACCCCTTTTCTCTCAGTCTCTCTCTGTAACCATCCGGTAGGACAATAATAGGTCTGAAATCCTACGCACTTTGTGTTGTACCATTTATTAAGCCTTAGGACAGATCAAGGTTTTTTTTCAGGCGGGATGTCAAAACTTCATAAATTGAATAATAATTTTACTTTGAATAAAATATTAACCTAAACACCCAATTTAACACTAGAGACACTAGAGGTATTGTGAGCGATGAATACTAAATGATACCCCCTCCTCCCATATGGTTATAATTGCAAAGTACATATTTTGCTGTTGTCGGTAAACCCGAACTATGTGTCAGATCAAAAAGTAAAATAGGAGTTGCAAAATGGTAATATATAATATATTGTATGCATATTGAGATTCTGTGAAAGTTTCATTAAATTTCACTCAGTGGTATAAGAAGATTTGCGGAAAAGAGATGGGTACCCCAAAGCGTAACAGACATCTACGGACGGACGGACGGACGGACATAACGATTGCTATATACGTGTAACGTGAAATATACATCACAGGAATGGGTACATTGGGATCTTTCTCAAATACCTTCCCAAACGTGTCGAACCTGGGCCTGGACTACAGACAAGAGAATTCTTAAAAAGCTAATTTTCGGTAGAATGTGGAATTCTCACGGGGAGTTTGCTCTCTCTTCCTATATGCTTTGGCTAATAATCATTAATTCTTGATATCAAAAAAAATTAATTCACATTAAATTAAATTTTCATTATCATTGTACCACAGAATCAAACTCGTTTATTATACCCCATGCAACAAGTAATATTTTCAACCCGTCAGTCAGTCACTCCTGTTTTTGTTTTTTTTTTGTCAGCGCAACTCCTCATAAACCAATGCATAGAATTTTGTTAAACTTTGCAGATATATATAGGAGACAATGTGTAGAGTTGCACATCACCAGGAAATTCCGAATCTTTTATTTTTTTGGGAATTTCCGCACTTTTACATTTAGATTTTGGTCATATCTTGAATTTAGAGATGAGCGTTTGTCAGCGCAACACCTCATAAACCGCTGCACACAAATTGGTCAAACTTTGCAGATATTTAGGATACAAAGTGTATAAATGTGCATATTATAAGGAAATTACGATTCCTTAATTCTGGGAATTTCAGCACTTCGACTTTTGTGGGAGCGTGGGGTATGTGAATTTGCTCACTTTTTTTTCATTGTGCATAACATTATAAATAACTTTAAATCATATATATTAACTTAATCAAATTATATTAGGTCTTATAAAGCCAATACACAGTATTTCTTTGATAATATTTGATCATAAAGGAATCCGGTCTGTTTCAGACGTTTTTCTTAAATCATTTTCATGAGAGTGTTATGCGTGAATTATTACCCTTCCCCCCTCCTTTCACAGGAAAATATCATCATATCTTCAAAAGGCAAATGATTTGTTATAATGCATACTTTATTATAAAATTGATGAAGTTAAAGCATGTTTTCAAAAATTTTATTTACAAAATTTACAGACAAGAGTAATGTTTATTCTTGAAAAAAAAAATTATTTGCATTTACTTCAGTCAACCCCACGGAGTTTTCAACCTTTGATATTTTCCCTGACCAAATAAAATAATCGGCATGGGCCACGTGTGTCCAATCAGTTTTTACTGTTGAGTTAGCAATGGATTACATGACTTCTGAGATGCATTTTTCAATAAAAGTAAAATAGGATAATTCTTTCGACATGTGCACATCCCTGTAACGATAGCAGTATTCAGGTAAATGTTTTTATCACTGCGTTTGACGCGTTTTCTCGACTGATCTGCATGGATTTTTGCTGTACTTGAATGTATCCCGTGTTAGTGTATTTTCTATATTGCAACAAATGCATTCAAAAATAATTTAATTTTAGTTCTAGTTTTTGTTGAATTTTTACTTTTCAAACGTATTGTTCAGTTTATGGACTTCTAAAAACTATGCTATCGGAGATGTGCACATGTCGACAGCCAGGCTAGAAAATCACTTAAGTGAAACAATTGTAAAAGGCTATATATAGCAGGTACAGGTGGCCAAAAAGTTTCGATTAAATATGGCGGAATTGAGGAAATATGGAGGACAAAGGCGCACAGGAATGTAGTAAGTCGTACAAAGATGAAAAATGATACCTTTTTACGAGTTCATGTCAGCTTTAACAGCTAATGTTTTAAAGAAAATGTTTACATGAAAAAGGACGGGGGTAGGAGTTGGATAATGTTTGGTTCATTTTTTTTTATTTATAACAATTTATTTCCGAGACCTAATCTAGAACAACATATCAACTAGCATCATTAGAAAAAAAAGGGAGCTGCCAGGGATGGGACCCTGACTAACTCCTTCTAAACAATGATAACTATGTCCTATGACATCACGCAGGATGTTATAAATTATATAGAAAAAATTTAGAGAACAGTTATTTTCAAAAAATATATTTATACAGTATACATCATGAATTAAGGTAAGAATATTCTATATTTGGTTCATTATTGAAATTATTTGAATAAACATATGGAGATAATGAAACGCATTCAAGATTTGAAAACTTTCTGAATTATTTTATAAATTAAAGAGTTGTGCTCCATGGCTGAGGGTCGGAATCCCTTAAAAGAGATCATCATAAAATGTATTCTCAAAAGAATTGTAACGGACCTTTAAATTTCTTTCAGAAAAGAATGATTCTAACCTTATTGTTGATTGTACCAACATTTCTTGAACACGGGCAAGGTAAAACGAAAGCATGTATAGAAATTTGAGTGAAATAAGTTGACTACCTACTGTGGCATATTTTTTTAGATACACTGTCATTTGCATTTTTTTTTACAAAGAGTAGTTTATCATTTGATACATACTTAGATATATAAGTTCCTACATCCTTTCAAAAGAGTGTCAATGATTAAAAAAATGAACGCGTCGCATCAATTCCCAAACTGGTAAAATGTCTGAGTTTTTTTATTAATATATACATGTAATTTTTAGATAAATATCAATATGCTTTTATTTTTTTTATTAATTAAGGCCAAAGTGACCCATGTTCCGACACAGTGTATTCTTTAATCCCTGCCTTATCAAAAAGAAAACCGTCCTTTGAAGTCAATGAAGTTCCCCTGTGTGACAGAACTCTCCCTCAAAAATGGTATAGAGCGGGTTTTCATCATATGCCAACAACTGCTCCACCACTCGGTCGTTGTGGAACGGTATATCCATACTGGATGAATGGTAGGAACAATTGTTTAGCAAATCATATCAAATGCATTTTGAAGATTAAAAGGTCTTAATGATTTATAAAAAGAGTTATCTTAATATTTTTGATACAAGGGGTATTGCCGAGAACTGGTATAATTACCAGGGTGACTGTCTGTGAAGTTGGATTTGAAAGCAACTGTGTGAGATCCCATTCCATACGTGTAAAAAACTGTGGACAATACGCTGTGTATGAGCTGACACCACTTGTGCTATGCAGCTCTGCATATTGTTTCGGTAATATACTTATTTTTGTACACTTTTTTATTGAATTAACGAACGATTTTTACGTAATTTCTCGATGACGACAAAAAGCTTCAATTTTGTATTGTTTTATGGTCTTTTGATCTCGAATACTTTTTGTTATCTCTACATGTTTCATTCAAACGTTTTTATGTTTTTGCACAAAGGTTCTAACAATAATCAACCTGTGTAATACATTGTAATCATTAGGATTTTCCTTTAATAAAAGTTTTTTAACACTCATGTTGATATCTAATTTTTCAATGTTTAAGGTGTGAGTTAACGGAATGGAATATAACTTTACATTACTCTATTGATTTTCATAATCATACCTTTGTAGGAATATATTGTTTTGCATAGAAAAATTCGATATGGTAAACAGTTCTTTAAAGGAAAGGTATCAGGAACTGTTCATTCTTTCATAATGTTTATTTTATTTTTCTTTCCTAGAGCCGAGTGGAACTTGTAAGTATTTTACTCATTTTGAATAATTTCTCTTAGTTTATTAGTTATATTTGATAAATCATGACAATGAGCACACGATGGGTGTGACCGGTCAGCAGGGGATGCTCATTCTTCCTCTGATGTTTCGGAGGCCCGTGTTTGCTCTGTTCCTATTTTGTATTGTTTTATGGATTTTGATATTGAATACTTTACGTTATCTCCATATCCTTCTTGATTCAACTTTTTATTAACATAGAAAAAAATATTTCAATATATTAAAACAAATATTAATTTAAAATGTCTTAAATTAAAACAAAAATATTTTTACAGGTGTAGAAGGAGTTCCTACAGGATTATCAGTGACTTATCACAATGTTTCATGGGAATCATTTCCAAACCCTACTGCAAGTTACAGAAAGCATGAACCAACTGTCAATTTAATTTGTAATTTTTCACCAATTATCAGCGACGTAACTATACCAATACTTTATGATGTTTCATGGTATGTTGACAACATTGAAGTGTTAAGGAATCAGACAGTAGCAGAAAATGAAGGAATGAATGCAATTCTAAGTGCAAGTCAGATTCTTAAAGCCAACAAAAAAGCTGGATCAATGGTATTTGATTTAAGGAATCACTGTCTAGTTTTGAGAGTATGCCAGGGCATCAACAATAGTGGGAAACAAGGGATAATTTGCATAACGGGCGAAGCCCGTTATGCTAAAATTATCCCATGTTTCCCACTATTGTTGATGTCCCTGGCATACTCTCAAAACTAGACAGTGATTCCTTATATTTCCATTTCATTGTGAAATAAAATTGTAGATTTAGACTTTAAAAATGTAGACATAGACTTAAATCACACGAGGACTTCTATGCTAATTTCAATAGTCCTCGCCAACTGACGTCAAACACAAAGGCAGCCGCACGAGATTTACATGCATATTTGGCCTCCTTAGCGTCAGACACAGAGACAGTTGCGCACGAGATTTGCATGCGTATAAGGCCTCCTAAGCTCCTGACCTATCGACCTGCCTAATTTACATTCCGGCAGAATTATCAAGAAATAAACTCCGACAACTTTCAAAGAGTTATCACAGAGAAAAAAATTAGAAATGGAAATATTAAATAAACATTTCCTTTAAGTGTCGTATTTCATATTTAAGGAATCTATTAAAGAGTTGTCCTTTATAAAGAATATTACCTTAGTTTTTGGAAAATTTTAACTTTATAAATTTTCAAACTGTTTTTGAAAAAAAAGACTGTATGAAAGCCCTAGCCCTTTCTATTATAAAGTTATGACCTAGGTTAACAGGTTTTTTTTCTGATCACCCCTTTGTCCGTCGTCCTTTTCACATTTTCAACATCTTCTCAAGAACCACTGGGCCAATTTTAACCAAACTTAACACAAAGCTTCCTTGGGTGCAGTGAAATTTAAATTGTTAAAATCAAGGGCCAAGTCCCCTTTCAAGGAGAGATAATCAAGAAAATACAAAATAGGGTGGGGTCATTAAAAAATCTTCTTCTCAAGAACCACTAGGTCAGAAAAGCTGAATCTTATGTGGAAGCATCCTGGGGTAGTTTAAATTCTAACTTCTTCAAATCATGACCCCAAATCATGCGTAAGGGCGAGGCCACAATAGGGAATTCAAGTTTCACATAGAAATATATAGGAAAAAACCTTTAAAAAACTTTCTGCTGAAGAACCATGGGGCCCGAAAAGCTAAAACTTATGTGGAAGGATCCTGGAATAATGTAGATTCAAAATTGTCCAAATTATGACCCCTGGGGGTAGGGCGTGGTCACAATTGGTATTACAAAGGGGGGAAATCTGTTAAAGAACAGCATGGCCAAAGTTTCTCAGGTGAGCGATGTGGCCCATAGGCCCCTTGTTTAAAGTACTTAAATCTCCAAAGGCAAAAGTTCAAAGTTGTTAATATACAAAAATGGTCTTGTCACAAATACATATGTGAAGTATAAAAGTCTTGGCATGAACTGTTCAAAAGTTGACCAAATGACCAAAGAAACTATAAGGTGAAGAGGGCAAATTTGGTGATACTCAAAGAAAGATCTTATCACAAGGAATACATCTGTAAAATATGAAAGTCGTAGTCCCATCCAGTCAAAAGTTATGGGCAAGGTAAAGTTTTTGCGGACAAACAGACAGACCGACCGACTGACGGACAGGGCAAAAACTTCGTTAACAAAGGCATAAAAATGGAATTAGAATTCAAGAATTAAGAGAGAGAACAGAGCATTATAGAATGTTCTTAGACACATAATAAATGACTTTTTTTTTTTTTTTAAAATCAAATATTGCTGTATTTGTGATCAACCAAATTTAACCAACTGTTGTTCAAACTCCCTCTAATTTGACAGACAAAAAATTAAATAAAATTATATACAATGAACTTCTTTTCTCTTTTTATTTAAAGTGGTATTTTTATATTATACTTTTTCTATAGGTACACTGTGTAGTAGGAGCAAAGTTTAATGCTTCAAACAGTCCTTGTGCCACTGCATCAAGTCCTTTGTTTTTTGCAGGAATAAAAGTAAGCATCTTAATATTCAATGATTATGAATTCTTATGTTTTTCCACTGTAAGCAAAATAAAGCTATACTAGTATATCTGGATTCTATTTACTGAAAATTCTTCATTCTGTAATACGAACAGCATTTAAGCATCGGTAAATATTGTCATCGGCAACAATTTGTTTACTTAAACGTCGCCAATTTGTCCTAGATTAATTGTTTTAACGAATACCTACTCACTTATTTAAAAATTACAAACCTCCACACAGGGAGGAAGATAGACAGACAAAAAGACAAACAGACAGTATGACTGTAGAATGGAAACTTTTCGTCAGAAAATAATCTTAAGGATTGGGTGTGGGACAGTGTGGTATACAAACAAACCGGAATCAGCAAGTCATTTTCCGACTAAAAATACATATTTATATGGTAGAGAGTCCATATTTAGCTTACCTGAGCTAACATCTCAAAGAAACGTTTCTAGTAGCAAGATAATTGAAAAGTCTAGTTTAAGGAAACATTTTGAAACAATTCACCAATTGTCGATGCATATATTACAGAAATTTGTACCTTAATTTTCAGCTTTTGTATTCAACTAACCTTTACATACAGCGAAACGAAAGTGCAACCCTTTACTTTCAATTAACAATTCCATACGCCGATGAGATCCTTGTTTTCAATAATAGAGAATTTGAGGCAAATAACTTGTCTCTTGTTATCAGACTTCTGAACGACACTTCAATCGGTTGCCGAGACACTGATGATTATAATATAAATAACTGTGGAACACAAATACCAGCGTACAAATTCAGTGAGCGGGGAAGATACGCAAAAAATGATTGGAAACGGTATCATACAATCACCATATACAACAGAGATGATGGCGACTACGAAATCAACAAACGTATGACTCTTAGGTTAGAAACAAAAGGAACTAGAGGACCATCAACATCACCGAGCAAAATCTTTGAAGGGGTTTTGTTTCCAGACGTAAAGGTAATATTTTGAATAATTATTTAGTCGTGTTGTTAAATCGTAACATGCTATTTTCCTACTTATCCGACTAAGAACCCGGTTACTCGATGATTTTTTTTAAATCTTTTAATTTCCTTATTATCTTTACAGTAAATGTTATATACGTAAAGTCGTTACAGTTTCTCTATTTATCTTATCCTTTTGAATACATGTATTTAATTATTAAACATAAATGCAAGCTAAATATGAAGTTTATTATGACACAAAAACTCACCATAGCTTCTAAATAAATTTGTTCTTAAACACCCCATAATAGATTACTGTTTTTCGGGATGTACTTTAAATATCGCTAATATCAGATTTGTTTTAGCTTTTTGTTGTCGCACTTGTATATATTTTAAATCAGACATTCATACATGTGGAGACAACCTTTTAAATCTTAACCTTGTACTGCAAACTAATTATTAATTGTTATTGAATTAACAAAATAGAGAGAACGAACAGTAATCAATCTCATTAAAGTTTCCATTCAATGCAAAATCCTGTATGACCAGGGCATAAAAGATAGACCCTCGGAAATTCAAGAGGTGGTGTGCCTAGGAGGAGTAGTCTCAAGTTGGTATTGTATACTGTATTTTTCGACGGAATGTGCTGTCTCTCTGATCTTGACATCAACAGCATGCTTACTGTTAAAAAGGAAATCATTTAATCTAATTAAAATAAAAGATAACTGTTTTGCTTCTTTCTTAAGGTATTTGTGACAGATACCAACACTATGTGGATGAGAAGGAGCTGTGGATCATACACAGACCCTAATTTGTACACTTTTGATAATCTGTAAGTAAATAAATGACTGTTGTAAACTAAAACAATAGGGTATTTTTTAAATCGCATTCCAATAAAAAAGATATTACATTTTAAAGTCTAAGTTACAGAGAGGACGCAGTTTGAGTATGTATCTCCCCTCGTCCAATATCAGCCCACTGACTGATATTGATGTCTCAGGATGATGATGATGCGATGTGGAAAAAGGGCACATGTACTTGGGCCTTGGTTTATAAATACGTTTATGCGTATCAATAAGGTACATATATTTTTATAAACCAAGACCTAAGTACCTCTAGGGAGGGTACACATTATTTTTTAATCCTGTATACATGGGTTTAACTAGGATATCAATTTCATATGCATGGTTGCGACGTTGGAAGCAAATTGAAAGAGCGGTGGCTAATTGAAGTGGCGGGGGGGGGGGGGGGGGGGGGGGGGGGCGGGGGGTCGGACTAAACCAACGGAAAAAAAAGTAAGCCACAATATGCGAATATTATGTCTATCTTTAAAAAAGTGGAGGGGATAACTGAAATAGCTTTGTTTTAAAAATGTGATAATAATTCCTTAGTAATTGACTTTTATTTAGCAATTATCTATGTTTTGTGTTGTGCTATTTTTTTAAAAATCTTATTGTCAAGAACCAAAATATCGATATATGTACCCTTTTCACGAAATGTTCAATCAGTTTGAACAAAAATAGAAACATTCATCATTACTTGACCAAAATACTCTTTAAGAAGTCCTTAATTCTCTTCAAGTTTTCCTTATTTCCTAAAAGTTATCTCTTTTATTTGTGAAGGTTTTTTATGCAAAGTATTTTATTTAATTACTTTACATCCTATTGATATACTCAGTCTAGTAACTATTTTATTGCTTTGCATGGGTCTTTGCACTAACCGGGCGACCTTTCTAACATAATTATTAGTATCATTACATATAAACAAAATTTAGTTTTTATATATGAATAGTATATTTTTAACCTAATTTTTTCCAGATGGTATCCGTGCCAATTGAATGGAACATTTCTTTTATATCGAAATGATGCATACAATCAAGAGGTAGTGTTTCATCTAGAAGTACAACATTTTATATAAAAAGACACATTTGTTTTTTATTTGGGCACATGGAGTGAATGATTAAGAAGTGTTCCCATGAAAAGTGTTTAAGATGTTCAGATTATCATTATATAGTCCTTTAAAAGAATAACATTTCTCCTTTTTGTTTAAATAAAAAGGTTCAGGAAAAACATTATTGGTGTCATGGAAGCGCAACATGTAATTGTGCAGTAGCTGTTAGATCTGGTCGTGATATTTTCAGTGTTGATGTCTGTAACGGAGAAAAAGCAATTATCAATTTTCCACTCTGTGATGACAAAGTTTTAAAAGTCAGAAAGGAATGGGATCGCTATTACAGGGTAATTCTACTGCATATATATAAAACTGAAAAAAATTGTAACCAAAATTAAGAATTTTTTATGCTGCCTAAAAATAGAAAAGAATGGAGTTAAGAACATTGAAATGGAATATTTTACAGCTAAATCTCTTGGTTCATTATGTTTACATATTTAACTGTAGCAATGATCAAAATAAATATTATTCAAAAAGGTCATCTTGCCAACTGGAACCATAGTCAGTATAGAGATAAGGGAATGGCATGGTTTGTTCCTGAACATATGGATCACAGCATCCCCCTCTGATATTTATAACACCCAGGGCTTATGTGGATATTTAGATGGAAATTATACTAACGATATGACAGCACGAAACGGCACAGTATTTGACATTGATGATGAGTGGGCATATACATATTATGCTTATTATTATGACCCTCCGGAGGATTTTGCACGATCTTGGATGTAAATTTTTACATTTTACTGCCTTTTTAGATGAATTTATACATATGTATTTAATTTGAAAAAAAAAGATTTATATTGCTCATCAGTTTAAGTTTTAATCATAGTAAAATAACTATTTTTTGTATTTTTATTTCATTTTAGGGTTGATGATGCAGAAAATTTGCTTCTTGACAGCCAATCTGTTCATAGTAGATTGTTGTCGATTTCAAATACTTTGACACAAGTGTGTTCTTGTAAAAATGTAAGCGGGGAATGGAAGATCCTTTGCAACTATGGAAATTATAAAGATTGTAAATTTAATTTGGGCAAGCAATTTCACTGCATTTTAAATCAACCAGGATCAAGAAGGCGCAAAAGGGACCTAACATATATAAATTCGATGCACGATGAAGACAAAACGTTTGCCCACAAGAGTATGGAAATCAAGGTTTTATATTTATTTAAATGGTTTATATTTCATTAGAACCCAAGTCGCAAATGATCATTTTTGATTAAAATATGTATCCTTGTCTGTCCGTTTGTGCAAAATAAGTATACTAATTTCACTTAAAGTGCCTTTGGATAACATTTTAGGTTGGAAGGGAGAATCATGTACTCTTTAAAATGGGATATAATTAAGACAATTATAATTCCAAAATATTGGGGGTGATCTGAAAACCATATAGGTCTACCATCGATCAAAACATATCAGAGAGATTGTTTTGATAAATATATCTAAGATGTTTAGATAACGTTCCTGGAGTTTGTAATAGGACATCAAGGAAGATTTATATCAAATATATATGTTTGTAATGTTTCTATCTTTAACATTCCTTACTTATGAAGCAATATACCCTTATTACCTGCATATAGGGTTAATATCACAGGTGCTTGACGCTTTGAGTCTTTCTTTTCAGTGTTCCCCATACTATTTTAAGAACAAGGTTCGTCACTGTCGCCAATTTTTCAGTTCAGCTTCTTCGCATCGACTATAATCTCCCAGTTGATTTGATACGCAAGATCATATTCCATATTCTTCACGAGCTGTATACATTGACAAACAAGTATAAATGTTATCTGAAAACTGAATTGTTGTTGGATTCTTCCGTTTTTCCGTTGATCATGTCAAGGTGCAAACGGCGGATGTGACTTTAGAAACTTCATTTCTGTTTGTTATCTCCAGTTTTATTCATATGTTAATTATCTGAGCTTAGGAAATCAAATATTTTCACGAAATGATTTTTTAACATTGCAATACTATAGTAATTATTTTTACTGTGAAAGCATTGCAAAAGATAGCAATGTTTTAGCAAGTCAGTTTTGGAAAGTTAATAGATCGGAATGTTTTCACTAGCAATATATATGATTAGTCATTGTTACAAAGGTTTTAAATATTTTCTGAATTTTAGAGGCACAAAAGAAATGCTGGTATGACATTTGAAGTTGCGAGGAATACTTGCCTGACAGAGTTTGAGAAGTCTGCCCCATTCTTGACCTGCAAAGAAGTCGTGACTGATCTAGAGCAATCGTCATTAGTTAATTGCATATCGGATCTAAGAGTAAGTAATCATATCAAACATAGAGATATCTAATGAATAGCTGTCTTATTTTCGATTTCATAATGTGATCAATCGATTCATTCTTCGGTGTTTAAGCATATTATCACAAGACAATTGATTTTATAATCTTTATTAAATCTAAAAATCTGACAGTTATTCCTTATTTTTTACATGCTCTTGATTCTGCCAATCCACGTGCTACAAGCCCTGTTTCTGTCTAGCTATTGTCCTGCCTTGCACGTAATTTTTTTTAACCGCGCCTATTGATGAACCAGTACATTCATGTAGAAATAAAATACATTAACTATTTGTAACTTTATCTGGGACAAAGACGTTGGAAATGTAAATATTCTCTTTTATAATTTTCTAGGAAAAAATGGAAATATGTGCAATCAATCATTTTCAATCCTCCATATATATATAGTGTAGTCTTGAATGAAGACATATCTCTTTATCTTATGCATTTTACTTCATTAATATTGTATTGATTGGATTAGTGACTACTTCTTTAATGCTATATTTTGAATACAGATTTTCAATTTATTATCTGCTATTGTTCAGATTACAGGAGATGTAAATCTTACGGCCGTCCATATAGATGCAGCTCTTGAACAATGTTCGACGTTTATTGTACTAAACTCTACCTTTCAAAAAGATGAACCAGATATAACATACCAGATACAGACACTGTGTCCATCAAACTGCAGTGGGAATGGTGTCTGCAATGGCGGTGCTTTTAAAAAAATAATGAATTTAAAAATCAATTATAATATTGTGATATATTTGAAAATTCAATAATTATTTAATAAATATCATTATCATTTTTAATACCATGATTTTACTAGAAGGTTTACTTAAGCACGTAAAATGGATACTTCAAATATAGATTGGTTAATATCATTTTAACAAAATAATGCATTAAATCAGGAAACTGCACCTGTCATTCTGGATTTGCCGGAAGTGACTGTTCCTTTGATTTACTCGGTCCTCCTGTAATAACCCACATATCGGACTTCGGTTTCTGTGACAAATCAGAAGAGGCATGCGATGAAATAACACTCTACGGAAGATATTTCTTGGAGAATATGAACACATTTTGCTATACGAGTAGAGACAGCGTAATAATAAATTCTTTACAAATTGGGTTAAGAAATCAAAGTCAAAGTAAAGTTTGTTATTAAGTGCAAACATCCAATATGTTAAATATTACATAATTCAATCGAATAATTATCTATTCAGTTTATTGAATAAAAAGTTCTCTCTGTTGACATATTAGCTCAATAGAAACGAATGCTCAAGTAAACTTTTCTGATCGAAATTTGCCCGTTGTTTGTCGTCAGCGTTGTCAAATTTACATAGCAAAACAAAGGACAATTTTCTCCAGAACAGTAATGTCATGTTAAGTCAAATTAAAATGTTCATATATGTAGATTCAGGTTTGTTCAAATAATGACCCGTTGGGGTAGGGTGGTTCAACATTAAGAATATATCGCAAAAAATTAAGTCTTCTTCTCAAGAACAGCGAAGTAATATTTTATTCATATCAATAATGAAGCATCCTCAGGTAGCGTAGATTCATGTTTATTCTAACGATGATTTCAGGGGGCAGAGGGGCCACAGTGGCGGATAAAATGTTAACAAAGGAATATATCCTCTGCTCAGGAACAGCAAATCCTTGATTTGTTATATTGATATAGAAGCATCCTCGGATAGTTTAAAATTTAATTTACCCCTGTAAACGTTTCATTACTGAACTATATGTTTTACCTTGCCAATATAGTCAGGTGAGCGATATGATCTATAGGCATTTTGTATATGATACAGTATGTATGTCACAGATGGCGGAAGATGGTTCAGTTTTGTCATCGAATTACTTTCAACGTAGTTTGGAGGAGAGAACAATGTTTGAAGGGTTTTGTCCCTTGGAATACAGCACAACACCTACCTGGGTGACTTATTTTACCTTTAACATCTCAAATGATGGTAAACGTTTTACAGAGGATTTCAAAGTGTATACCTACCAATCACTGTGTCAGGAGTACCATAATGTCAGCGGAAACATTTCATTCACTTTTAAGGTAAGGGTAAATTTAAAGGGATATGATTGAATCTTTTATTTAACTGAAATTTGATTTAAGGATACTTAACACACACAAAAATTTGATGCATGGATTAATGTATATTTTTTGACTGATTTTGATTTGAAATGGCTTGAATAATTAATCTTTGAAATATAAAGAAATGGTAGGTTTTCCTTGGTGCTTAGACGTGAAACTTTGTTTTCCTTTCTAAATAATTCCATACAAAATTTTGTACAAATTTATAACCTTATGATAAAATTCTCCCACTTTACTTGATAAACAATATTCAGGTTATCAATCTAAATGTAAATCTATGAGAGATATTGCTGATCCCTAAAAAAAGTTGGATTATATTATTTATCCTTAAATTTACATTTACAATTTACATTTAAGGATAGATACTGTTTCGTGAATGGTTTATGTGTTGAAGATGGAAAAAACAATCCCAATAATATGTGCGATATTTGCAATGTTACACTTGATAGATATAGTTGGACTTACAATGACGGTAAGATATCAGGAACTTCGCCAGAAGCAAAATCAAAGAATTGTGGGAATTATTAAACATTTTTGATGAATCGCACTCTTTTGCAAATTCCAATCTTATTTTTGTTAAGGGCATTGCTTTATCAATGGACGATGTATTGTTGGTGGAGAAGTGAACGAAACAAACGTCTGTAATATTTGTACTCCTTCTATTAATAGCACAGCATGGACCCTTAATCCAGGTAAAAGGATAAAATTCTCAGTACTGTTTATACTCGTGAATGAATGTTTAACCTTGTATGTTTCTATCTTATGATTCTGAGCATCTTACATTAACGAAATATGAAGACAGTCATCAATCAGTAACTAATCCCAAAGGTTAATTTACATACCTGTTTTGGGTAGTGGAGTGAAGTTGAATGCAAAAAAATGTTTGATCTGTTTGCATTGTTTTGAGTGTGATCGATTTAATTTTTAAGTTAATACAGGCTACTGGTCATGACAGATAAGATGGTGTTACAGAGATTTCAACAACGTCCTGTAAAGTCTGCATTGTTTTAATTCTATGGTCGTCAAAACGACCTTTTTAAAATTCTTTGGGTCGTTTTTGGCTGATTTGTTATGAACATATGTACCAACTGTTAAGCCTTTGTTTTGAAATGTATGCTGAATTTATCTAAGAAATGTTCCATCTACCTAAATTACACATGAAGCTTACTGCTTACTTCTCCGAGGAAACTGAATCTAGCTCTAAAACGTTCATGGTTTGTGTCCACTCTTCATATATCTGTATTGTTTATAGATTTTTTTTTAGATCGATTACTGTTCGTCATTTTCACCTTTCAAACAAAATAAAAAACAAATTTAATACCATTATTAGTTTCATTATTGACAAGGCTATTTAAACAAAGCAAACAAACAAACTTCCAAGTTGTTTATTTTAAGTGAAATGAATGATACATCTGTATCTTTTTAGATTGAGATATAATTTTTTGTCATTTGCTTTTCAGTTAGATCTCTATTATAACGCTTTTTTTCCTTTGAAACAGAATTTTGCCTCATTGATGGTATATGTTACTTCGATGGAGAGAAGAGGCCTAACAATGAATGCGAAATATGCAAAATAGCTGAAAATAGATATGGATGGATATATAATGAAGGTAATTGTAATCCTGTCCTCTAGTTGGAAATCATAACTGAAAAATATAATTTCAAATGATAAGAAATAATTTTGATTGTGTAATAATAAGTAAACGGAATGCACGTTTTTAAATTCAGGAAAACTGCGTAAGATAATTCTTAAGTATGCATATCAAAAACTGTAGTTTTGTCAAACTCATAAAGATTTTATTGATGAGGTTATAGAAAATTATCGATCAAACGCTGATATTTTACAGTGTATCAGTATAATATGCAATTATGAAATATAGAGACAACGAACAGTAATCAAATTCCAACGTCTTTGAAACAATACAAATTTGGAGCAAGCAGTGAAAAATGAGACTTCTTTATAAATGAAAGGTGAGACCAAGTACATGTACCATGGTGGAGTAAGCATCCCTTGTCTAAAATTATCCCGAAATACATGTGAATCCTATATCTCAGTTGTAAAATGTGCTTTGCCAGTAACCCAACAGTCACTGGTTCAAGCCCTGTTTGGGTCATTTATTGTATTTTGTGTGTGTGGAGACTTTCGCCAACTTGAAGGTTCTTTTATCAGCATTGCTTCGGTATAATTATTTGAATTGGTATCCTGTGATGACAGTGATTAACCTGCCATGGATACGTGTCCAAGCCATTTAGTACCCCAGGATCTTGGCTTTAGCACCGGCCTCAAGTTATGAGGAATAAGTTAAAACTTTTCACAATACATAAAAAAATTAACCAAATTTTGATTTTTCGTTTTTTTTTTCTTAAAAATCCAAGTTGATCCTTACGTCGCGGGTTCGAATCCTACTATGGGACGTGGAGACAGGTCCTCCGGATTAGACCTTGTAAACAGAGTTCCCTTGTCGCAGTAGGTGCTGCTCAATGGCCCTGAGTACCGAGTATAGGATCAAATGTGTAGCTCTGCGCCGGCAAGTGGTGGCATCTTGATATTAGTGAAAAATTTTCGAGAGGGATGTTAAACAATACACAATCAATCAATCAATCATAAAAATCCACAATATCAATTTATTTGTTTTGGTAATACATGTAAATTAAAAACTTTGAAGTTTTATCTTTTCTTTTTTTAAAGCCTTTTTAACTTGTAATTTGCAAAATTATTTTGTTAAATAACATTTATTGTACAAAAAATACTCTGAGGTTGACATCAAATGGAGGCAAGAGTTTCTGATTGACAATATCTATGTGGTTTTTGGAGACCAGGTCTTCCAACAGTTTATTGGAGTTCACAAAACTACCAATTATCCCCTAAGCAGACCAATTACACCCGTTAAATTGTGTATTATTATGAAGAAGAATTTGTCCAAAACGTTGAAAAACACCAATTAAGTCCTTCAAATTGACATCTATAGCTAAATATATCGACGACAAATTTTCAATTAAAAAGAAGTATTTCCATTGTTATGTCAATAAAATTTCCCGGTGAGCTTGACAAAAAAGATTCCACAGAGTTTGACAAAGTCTCATATTTAAATATTTTACTTGCAGAAGACGTTGATGATGGTAACTTAACTTCCCTTATTTAAACAGCAATTTACCTTCATAATTTAAGTCGATACGCAAGAGCATGCTCTACATATGCAAAATTTCTAAAACGAAGAAAATTATTGACAAACAAATTGATGAATGAGGAATATCAGCAGTCTCGGTTTAATTTGTCATTTCCTAAATTCAATGCTTGATACAATGAACTTGTCAGCAAATACAATTAATCGATGAGTCAAATGATGACTGACATTTTTCATACTAATTGTTAGTCCATTATTTACACACGGTGGTTTTTCGTTATTTCCAGATCTTGACATTGAGCACACGGCAAGTGTGACCGTTTGACAGGGGATGATAATTTGGAAGTCCATGTTTGCTCCAATCCTATTTCATATTGTTTTATGGACTTTTGACTTCGATACTATTTTTTTATCTGCATATGTTTCATTTCACTCATTCTTGAGAAAAAAGAGAATTTCAAAATGCTCAAAGTTATTGTCATTCGTTTTGATCTATAAAAATAATCAATCGAATAGAGATTTTATTATCACATACTCTGTTAGAAAAATAAAAGCATTTTTTCGATTTTAAATGGATTCGTGGCAACTACAGTGGAGCCTCATTTATCCGGACGCTTTGGTTCCTAGTCAATTTGTCTGGATATGTGAAGCGTCCGGATACCTAAACTATCCGTTAAACAAGACAAAATAACATTAAAAATTTTGTTCCGATGAAAAATCGTCCGGATACTGAAGCGTCCGGATATCTGAGGGTCCACTGATAATCGCGTACAGTTCAAATGATTTTTCTAGTCATATAAATTTTGAATTATTTCATTGGATTATATAAAAAAAAATTCTTTTGTAGATGGATTTTGCCTAATAAATGGAACATGTGTCCGTAATGGTGACCATGATAACCTAGTAGAATGCAACATTTGTAAATCTGCATTAAATAATACTCACTGGTTGTTTGATTCAGGTACTGAAATAATAAAATACAGTAACATCTTTGTACTTCATATGACAGTTACAGTGTATGTATTTTTTTTTATTTTGTTGTTGTTAATTTCTAAATTTCTAACATTCTTCTATACATGCATGTTTGTTCTTAAGTGATGTGTCTAATATATGCACGTTATATCATTTGCATAGGTAAATGTTTACATTTGAGTGCATTTTTCTTGTAGATGGGTTTTGCCTAATTAATGGTAGCTGTGTCCGTAATGGTAACCATGATAATATTACAGAATGTAATGTTTGTAACACTGGATTGACTAGTACTGAGTGGTCCTTTGATTCAGGTAAAAACTTCATATCTATGAAAGTTATATACTGTATAATAAACCTGTAATTTGTTGATTAATCTGTTAGCATTAAACCGATTTTTTTTCCATCGCTTTTATATGAATGAATATATTTTATGTATATAATTTGTCAAATTTACATTCCCCTTGTTACGTAATTAGCAATAATGACACATAGACGTTTTAATTTTTCCTCTGCAATGTGTACATTTAAAACTTTTTTGCTTTTATTTCAATGGACAATTCAGGACAGATGATACATCTGGCTAAATGCCCTTCATATACTATTAACATGTCGCTCTGTTCATTTGATTTCAAGTTCAATTTACAAGCCAGTAGGACAGATAAAGGCAATTTATATCTTTTAAACAATTATTTTTTAATTGTGTTTAAGATGGTTTCTGCAATATAAGTGGAAGGTGTGTCCGTAATGGTGATCATGATTACAGTAAAGAGTGTTATATCTGTAACTCTGCATTGAACAAGACTGGGTGGTCATTTGCCTCAGGTAGGAAAATCATCAGGTTAATCAAAGTGAGTCGCTAAACAAGTTCTTTTTTCAGACGGTGATGTAGATTTAGTCAAAGAAGGATATGGAGATAGCGAACCGTATTCAATATCAAAGTCCATCTAACAATACAAAATAGGAGCAGAGTATATACGGACCTCTGAAACATCAGAGGGGGGATCAGGTACCATGGAAAAGTTAACATCACTTGCTGACCGGTCACACCCGTCGTGTGCTCCTTGTCATGATCGGGAAATAAAGGAGAAATATGTCGTCAATTCAGTGTTTAAATAATGGACATACATTTTGTATGAAAAACGATAACGAAGATTTGAGTATGTTTAATATGTCTGTTTAAGTCCTTATGGCCAACGTGACGACTTCAACTTCACTTATTAAAATAATAAAATAACACCTGCAGGTTTGAGGTTTTCAGCGATACATTTGTCGCGATTTATATATTGTCAGATGATAAGAGCTAATTAACAACTAAAATTTCGATATATCCAGGTGAACATTAAATAAAAGAGACCACAGGGTTGACACATCTGTTTCATGCTTGGATATTTCACAGAGAGAGAAATAATGGTAATCAAACAACCAAGCTCTATGATAAACATAATGACTTTAACTTTTCGATCGTCAAGTGTCCTTAATTACGCAGCAATTATATAATGTGACATAAACATGTTAAATTTTAATATTTGTCAGTTCTATAAAAGTTTACCGTAAATTCAAGAAACTTGAATTCCTTATGGTTAAAACATGACGCCGGAACAGGTATGTTTGATTTATATATTTGAAAGAAGGATATGGAGATAACGAACAGTATTCAATATCAAAGTCCATAAAACTTCACAAAATACGAACAGAGCAAGCACTGACCTCCGAAACATCAGAGCTGGGATCAGGTGACATGGAGGAGTAAGTATCCCCTGCTGATTAGTCACACCCGTCGTGTGCTCCCTGTCATATCAAATAACGGAAAAATCCGTCGTCAATTTAGTGAATAAATAATGGACTAACAATTTGTATGAAAAACGTCAGTCAGCATTTGACTCAATGATAAATAGTATTTGCTGAAAAATGTCATTGTAAATCGTCCATAGAACTTACGAAATAATTTTGTTTTTCAACGAGACTGGTGATAATTCATTTTACTTCATTAACGAGACTGCTGATATTCTTGTGTCATACACTTGTTTGTCAATAATTTACCTCGTTTTAGAAATTGGATAACGCAGAGTATGCTCTTGCGTATCGAATTAAGTAAATATAGATACTTTATATGCAAGTGATGAAGGTATATTGCTGCGTAAGTAAGAAAAGTTGACAATAGAAATGTAAAGCCATCACATTTATCATATAGCTTGGTTTTAAGATTACCATAAATGTCTTTTTCAAGTAAAATGTCCAAGAATGATTCAGATGTGTCAGACTCTATGGTATCTTTTAACTCCAGCTCACCAGGATTTATCGTATCGACATAGGAAAGGCAGTTACCATTGTTAATTGACATACATCGTCGATATATCTAAATGTCGAGTTAAAGGCTACAGGACTGTTTTCTTCTTTTCACGCATAAGATTTTACACAAAATCTGCTTTATATGAATATTAAAATAAGTCTGCAAATAGCGGGGTGCAATTGGTACCCAAAGGAATTCCAATAGGTTGTTGGAATACATTGTCTCCAAAACCACATAGAAACTGCCAATCTGATGTGAACTTCAGAGTACTTGTGTGTGCAATCAGAATGTGATTTAACAAAATAATCTTGCAATAACCAATGACCAGGTATGTAAACTTACGAGTTCCTTTTTTAGTGAAAAGTAGCAGTCAATGATATCGAAAGCCTGGATTTCAATTTGTCGTGGGAAATGGTTGTGTATAAAGTTAAAAAGTCGTACGTTTTTAAGCGGTTGATTTTGGTAAAATGTTGTGATTTAAAATTGTTCAAAATTTCGTTTGAATTTTTGAGTATCTACATTTAAATCGAACCACTTCTTCAATATATTGTTGCACAGTACTCTTGAAGTTTATCCTTCACTACTGTCAATATCTCAGTGAAGAGTAACGAAAGAAGCTTGGTTGAACATTAACAGGAACTCGCAATATGTCTTTGTAAGGATTTTTATGACTTACGACAAGGACTTTGGAAATATTAAAACTGACCGTCGGATCGAAAGAATTTTTTTCCAGATAACCAATTTTAAAACAGCATAAAAGATTACGTTCAGTCGCGGACCAGGTGTCCACAATCACTCAAGAAGAAAGGCAACATTGCTTGCAACTGGTAGAAATTGATCTTTATAAAGCATATTATGCTGCCAAAGCCAACTTCCGTAGAAACTATCACCTTTAGCGAAGGTTCATTCTTAACATCTTGTCCTTTAGAAAACATGCATAAAACAAGAACCCTTTAAGACAACGGATGAGTAAATATGATGTTCCTTGTTGATCGTCGAACCCGCCACGATACTTTTATCCTGATCGGGAAATCGGAGTATTCCGTGGACGTTTCATCTAATTTAATTTTATACATATTTGTTGTGTATGACTATAGAAAAAATATTCTTTTTTGAGTTTCACAAAAATTACTCTATGATGAAAGTTTGAAAGGTTGAGATTAGGTGAAAATTATTTAAGCTCTAAAATTCTCTAATATCACATTGATTGTTTACATGGCCTAACTTAAAATTAAGGTTTGTTTTCTTTCAACTTTGATGTTGCAAATTCGCAGATTTTTGTTTCATCTCCGATATGTGTGTGAAGAATGGAACAACAAATGCTATAGATTCATGTGCAATCTGTGACGTTGCAACAAACTCAAAGATGTGGTCTATTATAGACGGTATGCTTCCCACTCCAAAAAAAAAAAAAGAAAGAAAAATATTTGGTTAAATAAAGAAAGTCATAAGTGATTTGAAAAATAACTAAATATTATTCAGATTATATCACAATTCATTAATTGTTAAATATATGTACACATCTAGAATTATCTGATCAAAAATGAATTAACAGGTTGTATCAAAACAACAACAATTCAAACTACAGCAGCAACGAAAGAAATAACAACGACCACAAAAACAACAACAGAACTAACAACTCCGGTTCCCACAACAACAGAACCTACGACAACAACGATAGAACCCACGACAACAACAGAACCTACAATAACAGAATTAACTACAACAACAGAACCCACGACAACAACAGAACCCTCAACAACAACAACAACAAAACCTATAACAACAACACAACCAATAACAAAAACAGAACCTACGACAACAACAGAACCTACGACAACAAAATTAATAACAACAACTGAACCAGCGACAACGCAAGACCCCATGACAACACCAGAACCTACAACAACAGAGACTACAACAACAAAAGAACCTACAACAACAACAGAACCTATAACAACAACACTTATAACAACAACAGAACCTACGACAACCACCGAATCTACGACAACAACAGAACCTACGACAACAACAGAACCTACAACAACAACCACAGAACCTACAACAACAGAGACTACGACAACAACAGAACCTACAACACCAACAGAACCTACGACAACAACCACAGAACCTACGACAACCACAGAACCTACAACGACAACAGAACCTACGACAACAACCACAGAAACTACGACAACCACAGAACCTACGACGACAACAGAACCTACGACAACAACCACAGAACCTACGACAACAACCAAAGAACCTACAACAAACAGAGAACGTACGACAACAATCACAGAACCTATGACACCAACAGAACCTACGACAACAACAACAGAACCTGCGACAACAACCACAGAACCTACGACAACAACCACAGAACCTACAACAACAACCACAGAACCTACGACAACAACAGAATCAATAACAACAACTGAACCAGCAACAACGCAAGAACCAATGACAACACCAGAATCCACGACAACAGAACCCACAACAACAGGACCTACAACAAGAACAGTATCCAGAACAACAGAATCAACAACAACAGAATCACCACCTACAACAATGGAACCCACAACAGCACTAAGAATAACAGGTAGTATAACAACAATAATAACAAGATAATCTTGAGCTCATGGTTAAGGACCATGGTTTAATCATTCCTATGAAATGAATTCAATATAATACTTTGAAAGCATAAAAGAGTTAATATACACTTTTTTCTAAACTGTAATATGCAAAATCTGGTTTACAACTTTTGACTTTAAGACTAAGTTAACTTATATAGATTATCAAGATGCATTTATATCATGAAGTCTATGAAACACCATGGCTTGTAGCAATTGTTGTCTCATTACAGGAATATACAAGGGAAAGAAAAACTACATAGCACAGTAATCAATGTAAATTATGTTGTTTCGTTTCCTTTTTCACCACAGAATCATCTGCAATAGCTTCAGCAGCAACAACAGAGTCACCAACAAGTACCTCTAAATCAGTTACAAAAACGTCAACCACAGAATCAACGACAATAAAAGAATCAACAACGGCCAATTCAAATTGTACACATTATTTGATTAAAGTCGAAAAATTACATCAGATATCTAATGCATCATTACTTATTTTGTAATATCTCATCCTTATTCTTAATGAATGTGTCTTATTCTTTAAGGTGTGAAAAATATGATCACTGATGCGACTGTGTTTTATCACAATGTGACCTGGATAACCAGCAGCCGTATTGAAGGGTCAACAACCTACACAAGACATGACCCGACTGTCAACATGAAGTGCAGTTTCTCTCCGTTCTTGGGACCTGGGGCAGTGTATTACGTTATGTGGTATATAGACGGCACTGTAGTTCTAAATCAAACACTCCCTGGAACAGAGACCGACCTAGCTCTATTGCCGCTGGTTAACATTAAAAATAAGGGATCGGAGGTTAATTAGTCTTTCATAGGATTATTTTATTTTCATGATGGTTTGAAAACGACTACATCAAAAACCTCATGCACTAGGTCACCATCTTAAGAAAAGGAGAAATAATTTTATTTGCTAAAATCTTAATATCATTCTGAAACATATCCACAAACTTATTGTGAAGACATTAACATAAATAAGCATTCATTTAATATATTTGTCTGAAATGTTTTGGTAGGTGTATTGTTCTGTCGGTGCAACTTTGGAACAGCAAGGCAAACCTTGCGAATTCCATCAGAGTAATATGTTTTTCACGGGACTCAAGGTAGGCTATAATATATCACTTAAGAAATGTCTGGTGTAATCTACATTTTATAACACATGCATTCAAATAGATAAAATAGATAAATAAGAAGATATTGCAAAAGAAAGTTTGTTTAAATTTCATGTTTATAAACGTATATAAGATATATACAATTTCTATGAACCTCTCTCTTATTTTGTAGGTTTCTAATCACGAAATAATGATTCCACGTAAAGGAAAGGCTATTGTAGAACTTCAACAGAGCATTCCGTATGTAACACCAACCCAGAAAGTGAATGGAACACTGCAGGCTTTGTCCCCATTGAAGGTTCAAGGCTTGACTTCCCAATTCCCGACCTATTGTACGGAAAATATAAAATTAGATCAATGCTTTCTATATATCCATGCTTATTCATATGATGAAAGACACAGATATGACATGGAAGATTGGCGAGTCAATCATAATCTAACTGTTCATCATATCGACACTGAAGGATACAGTGTAGAGTCTTCAGCTACTGTTATTTTACAAATCATAGACGGAGAGAATGAATTCCACTTTACCAATATTTCGGTATGTACATTTTCTAACTCCTCAGTAAAATAATTTCTACTATTTCTTTTACAATTGAGAGGAATTAAGGTCAATTTCCCTTCATTTGAAAATAATCATTAAATGTAGTGACTCTCATTTAGAAAATTAACGATATTTGGTTTCACGAATCAGACAAGGGATATTCGGATATTTCATATGTTATTATATGTAAATCTTCCATTTAAGGTCAAAGTAAATGAAGAAAACAACATTTGGAAAGGAAGAATTTGTGGATCTAAAACAGATCCCCATTTTTATTCATTTGATGGAAAGTAAGCATTTAAATGACTATGTTTCAAAAATAAAAGCTATATGGAAATTTTAAAATGTTAGAGTCATACAAGTAATCACTGATAATAGCCTCAAACTCATGTTTAGGTACATTCCATGTTAATTCTATATAAAAGTACAAAACTATAAAGCAAGTTGACTTGCGATAGGTTTTAAGAAATTTGAGTTCAACAAAAAAATATCCTAGAGATCTACTTTTGAAGACAGATGAATTAACATGGTAATGAAAGAACTTAAAAATTGCGTATTAATATTTCGTCACAGTGATAGTGATGAGGTGTTGTTAAACCTGGATCACTTTCTAGGTTGTTTCTGATTGTAACTAGGCCAAATACTAGTATTCTGGTGATCCATTATCTTCATTTTGTCCTAATAATGGCATCAAAACATGTTAATGATGATGTCCCAATACACCACTAATAGTATTAAAGCATTATTAAAAATATTCATTTATCAAGTTATCTTTTGTGTACTAGATTTTGACTTTTATCTTTGTTTCTGTGATTGCTGAGACTACCATTTTCTTAAATTGCAGATCATATGAGAATCACCTGGAAGGAAGCTTTATCCTTTATCGTAATGAATTATATAATCAGGAGGTAGGATATTGATTATATATATATAAATATATATATATATATATATATATATATATATATATATATATATATATATATATATATATATATATATATATATATATATATATATATATAT